>PVJC01015248.1:0-35376 GCA_004026665.1 Murina feae
ACTGTCAAATTACAGCAACAAGGACAGGGACGTTGGCGGGGGAGGGGGGGTAACAGATCAGCCAAGGGACTTTTGTGTGAGCATTTAAGCATAACCAATGGACACAGAACACTGGGGTGTAGGGGAGGCTGGGGGAAGGGCAGGGGGAAAAAGAGATATATGTACTAATCTTTGTAAAGCTTTATGTAATTTTAAAAAAATGTAAAAAATAAAAAAAATTATAAAAATAAATAAAAATAAAGAGATAAATGAGACACCACAAAAAACAAACAAACAAAAAAAAAACAAAAAGATGTCATGTTGATCAAATTTGCAAAGACATCAACTTGTGGAGGACAGTGAATGCATTGGTTGTGGATCAGAATTCATAGAAGCCTCCAAAACTAGAAAAAGTATGTCAAAATGAAAAGAGAAAATTGAATAAGGAAATATGTAAACTCGCCACTTGTATTCTGATCTTATTTTAAGAGAAGTTCTGTGAAACGGTTCAGAGGTTCAGGTGCCTGCAAGGTCCATGAAAACCAGCCTTTGTAAAGGACTGCTATATAGTTTGGGGGCCACAATATTAGCAGGGTGAAATCCAGAGCAAAGGTGGTAGTTTCATCCTATTTTGTACTGATTAGGCTGCTTCTGGAATATTGCACTTTATTAACTGAAGGTGCTTAACCAGGGTGGCAAATAGTCCTTGAAAACGGAGAGGCAGCTGGAGATTCAAGGACCTGGGGCTACTCCATTCTAGTAGGTTAGTAAAAGCCCAAATGAGACCCTCCCTCTCTAATTCTGCCCTGAATAAAGGGGCCCATTCTGGTGATAGCCCTCACCCCATGAACTGGTGGGATCTAGAAATCACTTTCTAGCTCTGTGCTAAGAACTCCACTCTGCTCTGACACAGTAAGCCAGAAGCTCCTTTTCTTCCCCCTACAACAGGGATGGGGAACCTTTTTCCTGCCAAGAGCCATTTGGATATTTATAACATCATTTGAGGGCCATACAAAATTATCAAATTAAAAATTATCCTGCTACATTTGGTTAAAGATTTAGTCAACTCACCCCTAATGCCTTGGCAGGGCCAGACCAACTGTTTTCTTCCAAATCAAATGATTTCTCGGGCCTTATACAGCCCATGGGCTGGATGTTCCCTGTGGGGAAGCACAGTTGGAAAGTCTGTAAGGAGGAATCTCTGGGAGCCTCTAGGGGAACTTTGCTGAAGGCTGCAGACCATGGCTTAACTTTTCTAAATGAGTATGAGCCCCCGGGTGTTTTATTAGAATCTTTATGTTTAGACTTCAAGATGTCCTTGCTTAAAGGACACTACAGACACATGTGTCTTCTCAAGGATCCTTACCCTGCAGATAGTATCTAATAGTTAATTTTAATTCAAGCTGTTGCTACAATAAAAGTCTAAGGAGGCAGGTGAACATGGCTACTTGGTTGCTATAACCAAGCAGTCCCTTAGCCTTCTCTTTCACAGAAACATGTGTCAGAGTAATCCATTCATCCATTGCTCAGGGTCTGCTGGTCAGTCCCAGCAAGTGGTTCCCCATGTGAGGATCAAGGAATGCAATGAAATGTGGTGGGAACCTCGAAAATGAAGAGTAAGAAAATGAAAGTAACTGTGCAGTAATTGATTGGAGCTTGCTTGGGATTTTTAAGGTTGAGGGAATTGTTTCTCAGCTAAGAAATTCACTATCTCTGTTAGGCTTCTTAAGAATGTGAGTATATTTTCTATTGGAAAAATAAGCTTATTTCTGAAAGTAAGGAAAAAAAGTTTTTCCTGTATTTGCCTAGGAAGCAAAGGTTTTATATATATTATTAAAATAATTATGTTATGTTAATCAGGAAGTTGATTACTTTAAATGAATAGATTACTTAATACTGTTTAATAATAATGATAATAATAATAATATATAATGATATAATATATTAGAGGCCTGGTGCACAAAATTCATGCATAGGGCAGGTGTATGTGTGTGTGTGTATGTGTCCCTCAGCCCAGCCTGTACCCTCTCCAATCCGGGATCCCTCCCACAATCCAGGACTGCTGGCTCCCTATTGCTCACCTGCCTGCCTGCCTAATTTCCCCTAACCACTTCTGCCTGCCAATATGATCACCTCTTAACCACTCCCCTGCCAGCCTGATCAATGCCTAACTGCTCCCCTGCTAGCCTGGTCACCCCCAATTGCCCTCCTCTGCTGGCCCAGTCATCCATAACTACCCTCCTTTGCAGGCCTGGTCCCTCCCAACTGCCCTCCCCTGCTGGCCATCCTGTGGTGGCCATCTTGTGTCCATATGGGAGAAGCCATCTTTCACCACATGGGGGTGGCCATCTTGTGTGTTGGAGTGATGGTCAATTTGCATATTGCTCTTTATTATATAGGATTTGACTACCTTCCCAGGTTTTGAATTTTAAGATTTGCTTTCTCTCCTTATGAAGGAAATTTTATACTTAAGGTATATGGGAAGCTCTCTCAAATAAGGAAATGATAATTATATTCTATTTATATATGATATTAAATAAATTCTAATATGCTTTCATTTATAACTAATTGTTATAAGTTATAATATTGTGGAATATTGTATTTTGCAGAAGGGACAAGATTCTATATCATTTGCATTACTCTATAAAGTATCTAGATTTATAGAAATACTGACAAGAAAAATCAGGAGAAAAAATAATTTAATTATAGGACTCATAAACTAAAAATAATTATAGTTTTAGTAATTATTGTTCTCATTGCAATGTGTTTATTTACACGAATCCAATAAGAATCTGATTTCTTCATGAGAGGACATAAGTTAGTTTCCAATTGTAGTTTTGTTAACCAAAACTTTGCTGGAATGTCCTGTCTGAAAAAGAGACATGCCAGGACTCTAGATGTCACCAGAAAGCTCTAAGGAATGGAGATTGACTCTGAAGCCAATAAACCCCTTAGATAAATAGCTTGGTACCTAGCTTGGTCATATGGTTCATGGCAGTCTTTCCAGATAAGGAACAAAGGTTGCTTTCCTGAGAGATGGCATGAAAAAATCCTCAAGACACCTGTAGGGACTTCAACTTAAGGAATACACCCCAATTCTGCAGGTATTGCAGGTGAAGCCTGATGACAACTGTGTGGCTTAGCTTCTTGGCCCTAGGAGTAAACTTTCTCATGAGATTCCAGCAAAGCATATTAAAAAAAATAGTTAATATAAGCAACTGTTATTCTTGTTGTATTCATACCAACAATCAGGATAAATTATAACTAGACTTAATACAATAAGTAAATTAGTCTTTAATAAAAATGAGGGTGATTTTAGGGAGAAAAATTGTTTCAACCTGAAATTATTAGAAATTGTTCTAACTTTTGTCCAATAATACTAAATTTTATAATACAGTCTGTCTCCACCAGATTACAAGCCCTACTTAAGGAATACCACCTCTAGGCACCAGATTACAAGCCCTACATAAGGAATACCACCTCTAGGCACCAGATTACAAGCCCTACATAAGGAATACCACCTCTAGGCACCATTGCCACCTCTTTCTGTACCCAGGCCTCATTGTCCCTCTGACAGAGAGCAAGGATCTCTTGGCTCTGAGAGAAACCTTTGACCCACCTCAGCACAAAGCAGTTTCAGAAGAAGCCGGCGTCCCCTTCCCCTGAAAGAATTCAGAGCCAAGTTCCTTGAGGGGGATATAGTAAGCAATTAGTCAGACATGAGCAGAGCAAGGACAATAGGCCAATTAGAGGAGAGATAGACTGAAGTTAGGCTTGGAGGAACCTGTGTAGAACTCACCTTTAACCATAACTAATTAGAAGGAATTTATAGTTTTCGTGTAATAGAAGGTATAAAGGAAAAAGAAAGTGAAGTAGACAAACTGAAAGGGTATGTGTACATCACAGAATGTATATGTAAGTTGCAGAAGGTATATATAAATTGTAAAAGATATGTGTAAGTTACAGAGGATCTGTCCAAGTAAAGAAGAACTAGAGTTGAGGAAGTAAAAATTGTGAGAAGGGATATAAAAAAAGGAATATAACAGGAAAAAGTAAATTAGAGCAGGAATACTTAAGAATAATTGTGAAAGTTATAAGAATGCTTATAAAAATCATAGAAGGTTTATAGAGAAATCTTAAAAGGAATTATAAGTATACTGAATAATAAATCTGATAGAGCACCTGAATTAATCTGAAAAGTAACCATATTATTTTAAATCTTAGAACACATATACTTGTATGTGAATAGGGGGTTAAATTTTCCTTAAAGTTTTCTTTTCAATGCCTGTGGGAAGTAATTAGGGAGGTGACTCAGCTGTGAAACCAGCAAGCAGAACCGATAGGCACAGTCAGACCAACCCACCAGGAGTCAAAGCATCATCTCATCAACATCATCTGGTCACCGGACAATAGCTGACGTCTACAGACCCCAGGCCTGCACACAGCTCCATTCCTCACCCTAGCCCCTTCCCCTTTATAATCCTGTCCCCTACACCTTGCTAGAAGGCAGGATTTAATACTTGTAAGCACCCTGTCTTCTTAATTAGACTAACCATTGGTGTTATTCTAATTCTCTTTGTTTTTCTTATAATCTAGGAAATCAGAACTCAAGCAGTAAACCCTCCCCCCCCCCCCCCCCCCCGACATTCCAAAGTAGAAAGTTCTCTGCCTCCCTCTGTCTTCTGCAGCCAGCAAAACAAACAGGGGGGAGATGTGGGGAAGCACACAACTTGGTTGGAAAGTCTGTAAGGAGGAATCTCCAAAAGGTCGGGGGCCTCTAGGGGGCCCTTGCCAAAGGTGGCAGACCCTGCCTTGACTTTTCCAAATAAGTCTGAACCCCCAGGGGTTTTACTGGAATCTTTCTATTTAGACTTAAAAATGTCCTTGCTTAAAGGACACTACAGACACATGTGTCTTCTCAAGGATGTTTATCCTGCTGATAGTATCTAATAGTTAATTTTAATTCAAGCTGTTGCTACAATAAAAGATTAAGGAGGCAGGTGAATGGGGCTGCTTGGTTGCTATAACAACCAAGCAGTCCCTTAGCCTTCTCTTTAACAGAAACTTGTCTCAGAATAATTCATTCATCTGTTGCTCAGGGTCTTCTGGTCAGCCCTGACAGTTCCCCATCCCTGTCCAACAAGGAGAAATGACTGACTTCCTTTCCCTCAAGTCTCTTAGGTATTTGGAGTTTTCCCTGTACTAGTTTCCTTAATTTCAGCTGCCACCTGGTGCTCACTTCCTGCCCCCTCTCTTCCAGGCCCTCACTTCTGACAAGCAGGCTATTTGCCTCCTCCAGTCACATGGCAATTGGAGTCTCCCTGAGAAGCCAGTCTGGTGTTGGCACTGCTCTGCTTTTGCACACCATTCTTCCCATCCTGCCCTCATCTCTGCTTCCTTGGATCTTTTTCTTTTTCACCTTAATAAAGTTTATTAGGGTGAATAATAAACTCCAATTCAGAATAATATAATAGAACCTTCCACAGTGTAACAAAATCTTTATGTAAAATATTAACTTAGTCTCCTTTTAATAAGTCTAATGAGTGGAAATATTTATTCTATATACATTTTTTTTATTTAAAAGTATCTTACTTTTTTAAAAAATCTGTGCCCCCAAACCAGAACAGCAGAACATATCTGCGAGGGGCCACCTACCGCATGCCACCTAGTTTCAGCACAGACAGCATGAGAGTGTGCAGACTGGACACTGGAAGAGTAACAAGATTCTGTTTCAGGACATCGGTAGCCACAGTTCAGTTTCCACAACAGTATCTATAACTGGGGACCTACCTTTAAACATCTCCACACTGACCCCTGAGGGAACAATGAAAAATGTCTTAGTTCCTTCATTAAAACATCAGATGATGTATTTCAGTATCACACCAAACTGTCTGTGATTATCTATATAGACACTGATAAAAGACGACACAGTTTTTTACCTGATGCTTCTCACTGGTACATACTGTCGCAGTAAAAAACACAGACTTCTGTGGGATGAGAACTATAGCAGGAGTGGTCCTGCATGTGCTGTGACTGTAACAGCATTTAAATAAAAAGTTAAGTGCCTCTGAGGCCACTCCTTCCCAGGCACCAGTTTTCACAGCCCAACACTGAAATATTGCCATACACAACTATTTGGTTAAGAGATCATATTTCAATACTTTTAAGTATCTAGAGTATATTTTAGTTTTCTTTATATTTGAGATAATTTTTGACTGTTGAGTGTGAAATGTAAAAATAGTCCCAAATGTCCTTAACCAGAAATAAAAACATATGTAGAGTAGTTAGCAAGTTCCAAGCAAAGAAAACATTTCGCAGTCACGCACTAATACTGAGGTCTGTAAAAAGGCTTGGACGAATAGTAGATATACATACAGGATATATTAGTTTGAATACCATCCATTATTGTTTCTATCACCATACTTAAAAAAATTGTTATACAATCAAAATAGGCTGACATTGATAACTATTATGCATGAAAATAGTGCACTACCTTCTTTTGCAAAGCAAATTTGCATCCTAAGAGTTGGTAAACGTTTTTTAACACGGCAAAGGACTGAGACTTTGAAAAAATTAAATTAAGGTTTCAAAATGGATAAAGTTGCCTATCATGAAACTTTAGGAAACTGATATAATTAAGTTCAAAGCTTCTATTATAGTAACATGAACATGCAGTTCCATCAGGTACACACCAATGAGTGCTATTACCCCAATGTATGGCTTTATACAAGTGCATAGTTGTGACTGTAGTAAGTAATGATATCTGATTAATGATATCTGATTAATAAAAAATAAAGTGGGAGCTGGAAAAACCCTCTTGCAGTATTACAGCACTATATAACTTCCTTGGGTCTTGAAGGCTGCTGGACCTGGAGGTGCCAACTCCCAAACTGGTTTCTAAATGTTGGCTTTCCTTCTGCCGCATGCCTGCTCCAGCCAGTTCCCCAAGGCATGCAAGCATGCCTTCATGGGTACACATGCATACACACACTCCTGTTCACAATTCACCAATTCCCTGCCCTGGCTGTTCTCCCAAACCCTCAGATTCAGAGGGCTTTGATCTGTTGTGCCAAGAGGTAAATTGGGAGATGGGTAAACATTTCCCTGTGGCAGATTTCAGCCCAGGAAGAGAAACAATGCTGTAAGACTCTGGCTCAGGACTATTGTTGAAGGGGTTTCTATACTTGTGGGGGTTTAGACCAGGCCAGAGCCCCCAAATCTGGCTATACACCAGGTTGTTTAACTGCAGATTCCAGGCCCACTCCAAACCTACTATGATAGAATTCAGAGTGGAAGATAGGAATCTGTATTCTTAGCAAATTGACTAAATTATTTGATACAGCTGGTCCCGAGAATGGCATCTGGAGTAGATGATTGCCTCTAAAGTAAAGATCACATTTGTGCTTTTCCATAATGATGAATCTGAGAGATCAAGAAATTATTCAAGCCCAGCAGGTGTGGCTCAGTGATTGAGTGTCGACCTATGAACTTGGAGATCACAGTTCAATTCCTGGTCAGGGCACATACTTGGGTTACAGGCTCAATCCCCAGTCGGGGGGCATGCAGGAGACAGCCAATCGTTGATTCTCTCTCATGATGATGTTTCCATCTCTCTTCCCCTCTCCCTTCCTCTCTTAAATCAACCCTAATATATAAAAACCCTGGGTCCATCAGGACCCGAAGTTCAACCAACTGGAAGTCAGTCCTGCAGTCAGCTCTGGGTTGCTGTGGCGACCCAGCACTGACTGCTGAGGGGCCTGTGAATTAGGCCAGGAGAGAAGCCTGAAGAGAAAAGCAGGGTCTGATCCATAACCTGTGTGGCAGCTGTTGATCAGCACTTCCCTCTCTCCTTCTCTCCTGGCGGGGCCAGCAGCCACGCCTCCATTTCTCTCCAGGCCTCCACAGGGGCTGCTAATCAGCCCCACCTTTCTGACCAAGCCCTGTTGATAGGCCCAGAAACCCTGACTGGCACAGAAACTGACCAATCAGAATCAAATCTGGGTGCAGTGTGAGGAGTCAACAGCTGCCTAGGAGATGGAGCTTTTGACTCTGACTGGCATAGAAATGGACCAATCAGAACCAAATTGGCTGGCAGAGGAGGGCATTTGGGGGCAAGATCAGGCCAGCAGGGGAGGGCAGTTAGGGGTGATTAGGCTGGCAGGGAAAGGCAATTCGGGGTGAGATCAGGTCAGTAGGGGAGGGCAGTTAGGGGCAATCAGGCAATCAGGCAGAGGCAGTTAGGGGTGATCAGCAGGCAAGCAAGTAAGCATCTAGGAGCCAGTGGTCCCAGATTGCGAGAGGGATGTCTGACTGCTAAAACCGGCAGTCGGACATCCCCCAAGGGGTTCCCAATTGGAGAGGGTTTAGGCTGGGCTGAGGGAACCCCCTCCGTGCATGAATTTTGTGCACCGGGCCACTAGTAAAAACATATTTTAAATGAAGAAATTGTTCAAAATGTTAAAGAGTTTAAAAGGTTAAGTTTCAGAATTTCTCATTCCTTAACATTGCCCATGAAGTGGGCATTGCCATTCTTCATGTTCAATGGTGCTTTTGGTGCTAGGGGTTACTTTCTGCTTGTGCAGCAACTGGTAGGTCAAGTGCATGAATGCCAGGCCTTTCCGAAGGCTGCACTCCTGGAATGCGTAAGGGGATTCCTTGGGGACCGGGCATGGCCTTGCCTGGGGAGCACACCCTTGGCCATGGTCTGCCTCCACAAACACCAGAACAGCCCAAATATCTGTTTCCCTCTTGAGCTGGTGAGCCCTAGAAGTGAATCCATGGGGTCAAGGTTGGGGGCCAGCACATGACAAACAACAATCTGGTTAAAGGTGCAAAAGAGCAGACCCCCATCTCCACTGGCAGTTCAACCCATCCTCCTCCATCTCACAGCCTGGCCTCGGCTTTCCTTCTCCCTAAAGCAAAGGAGTTTTAACTCCTACCATTTAGTAACTGAGACTAGCAGCTCTCTACAGTTATATATAGTTGTGTGTATTATAAATATGAAAATTATATATATATATATATATATATATATATATATATATATATATATATATAATGTGCCTGTCTGTCTATCTATCTATCTATTTATCTATCTATAATGCCTGCCATTTATCTGACCAATTCCTAACCCTTCTATCAGGGGCATACAAGCTCTCTTTTTTAATATACCACCTTGTCATAAATGAAATTTTTTCCATATCTAAAAAGAGGCTAATAATAACATTATCCATAGTTACTGTTACATTTTATCCCACTATACACTGAGATGCAGATAAACATGTGCAAATAACTAGAGCACATTTCACTAACACTGGATTAAAAGGAATAACTTTGTTTTTTATCCTCATCCAAGGATATGTTTCTTAATTTTATTGAGAATGGGAGAGAGAGAGAGAGAGAGAGAGAGAGAGAGAGAGAGAGAGAGAGAGAGAGAGATATTCATCGATTGGTTGCCTTCCATATGTGCTCTGATTTGGGATCAAACCTGAAACCTAGATATGTGCTCTGACCAGAACTTGAACCCGTGACCTTTGGTGTACTAGACAAAGCTCCAACCAACAAGCCACTGGGCCAGGGCAAAAGGAACAGAGCAAGCCCAGGACAGTTGCAGAAATGAACTTCATGATGGTGGGGTTGGGGGGGGGGGTAGAGGGAGAGAGAGAGAGAGGGAGGGAGGGAGAGAGAGAGAGAGAGAGGGAGGGAGAGAACAGGCAGAAGAGGAAGCACGCAGAGGCTTAGATGTCCCAGGAGCTCTTCCCAGGAATGAATGCGCATTCAAAGCCAGAAATCCCACAGCAGCTGCTCAGAGCCATTGATGCCCGTGAAATCCACCCACCATAATCCCAGGCCCTGGTAGGATTTATGCATGAATTTGGAGGCAAAACAAGGATTTTCTAATATCAAAGTGTTAGAAGGGATTCTGAGGCTTTTTGGTGCTTTTGAAAAAGCAAAAGCATTTGCAGGGTCTGCTCATCCCACCACCTGCAGGACAGGAGGCTCGGTGCCCTCCCTCTCCTCACGGCCACACCAAGGTCTCTGTCTCAGGCTGGAGAGGGTAGTGCACAGGCGAGGGCAGTGTCCCATTCTGTCTGAGGCATAGACGAGCGAGCAGACACGCTGTCCTCACTGGTCTGTGAGGCTCCTTGGCTGCCTTTGACAGCTGCCCCTTAGGCAGGGGAGAGCCAGCCCCAGGGGCAGTGTATCACTCTTGCCATTTATGTTTGCCATCAGTTTTATCAGTCTGGTCTGTGAGTCATATTGAGTACCAGGTAGGTACCAAGCAGCATTGGGGGTGTGGCTCATCATTTCCTGGCTGCAAAGCAAGTATGTTGTTTTGATGGGGGACTGGGATGATGGGGTGCAGACAGGGCCAGCCATACATGAGCTGGTGCAATGGGAAGACCCTCAGAACAGTCTCCTTGCCCTGAAATATCTTTGTCAACAGGAGACCCTGAGTTTCCACCATTACAGTTACATTTTAATTAAATGACTTCACAGAACCACTACTCAAATGGAAGGAATAAGGAATTAATGTAGTAATTCCATGAGTACTTGTCTAGTCCCAGTTAGTGTATAACAGCAGCTAATAGCTCTAGCAGAGACCAAGAACAGGTACGGTTTGGTGCGAGGGAGTCAGGACCTTGGAGGAAGCCTGCCCTTGCGCATGCACAGACACGAGGAGAATGAGGCCACTGGCAACTAGCAGAGGAGGAGAAGGGAGTGGGGTTGAGGGGTGGGTGTGGAAGGACGAGAATAGGTCACAATGGGTTTGAGGAGACAGGGAGCTGGATAGACAGGGGTAGGGGCCATGGGAGGTAGGATTTAAAACTGGGGAACCCAGCCCTAACTGGTTTGGCTCAGTGGATAGAGCGTCGGCCTGCGGACTCAAGGGTCCTGGGTTCGATTCCGGTCAAGCACGTGTACCTTGGTTGCGGGCACATCCTCAGTAGGGAGTGTGCAGGGGGCGGCGGATTGAAGTTTCTAACTTTCTATCCCTCTCCCTTTCTCTCTGAAAAAAATCAATAAAGTACATTTTAAATAAATAAATAAATAAATAAATAAATAAATAAATAAATAAATAAAACTGGGGAACCCAACTGGGTGGAGTTCCTAGGCACCCCAACTGGGCAGGGAAGGAAGGGCCCATGGGAGAGGCATGCACTTTAAAATGCATGAACACTGCTAAGACAGGCAGCTTACAGAGATAATCAATCCCCAGCATGTTGCTAAGACAGAATTCTTTGAAAAGACCAATCAAGAGCTAGCAAGGCTGTATCCATCCCCTAAATTAAAAAGTGTTCTCTCTCTCTCTCTCTCTCTCTCCCTCTCTCTCTCTCTCTCTCTCTCTCTCTCTCTCTCTCCCTCTTTCTTTCCTCAGCATGCAATGGGTTCCTGACATTCCTGCAGAGGGGGCACATGGACTTTAACATTCGACTGCAACATGGGAAGGAAGCTCTGGACACTGGCCTGCTCCTGGAACCCAGCTGCCCCTTTTCCAGGACTGGCTTCTCCCAACCCTAAACTTCGGTTCCACCAACTGGTTTTTGTTCGTGACTTCATTCTTCAATTTCGAGAGACAAGGAACTTGGACTCAAACTTCACATTTTGGTTTCAATATCATGTGGACTTCACAAGCATCTTCAATCTGTTCAAATGAGGTGGAGGGAATGCAAGCAGAATTTGTTTAAAAAGCAGCACAAAACCACCTTGATAAACAACTTGTTTCATCACCAGAAATCATTTGTTGATTGTTATGCTCGGGATGTGAACAAAAGAGTAGCGCAAATGCAATTTCTGCCTCCTTCAAAGCTTGTCAATCAAAGAGAGTCAGGTAAGTAGGGCCCAGAGAGCAGGAAAAACATCTAAATGTGAATGGGCGGTGAGATGTTTATGGCACATGTAACTCTGGAATGCACAGCTGCAGTCAGCAGCGCAGCTTGGAACAAGCAAGGGGCAGACCCATCCTTCATTCAGTCCCTCAGCATGTTTAGTGCTGGCAGGTGCCAAGGCCGACACTAGGAATCTTGAGGTGTATAAAGAAGGGAAAAAAATCCAGTCCTTACTGTTAGGGAGGTTACCAGTTAAAGCATACACACAACTCAGCCGTAACAGCACAGATGTGAAGTCAGATGAGCTGCCACCAGATTCACTTCATGGTACATTCTGAGCAACTGTTTCCTCTACTGTAACAAGAAGTAATAGCTTCCACCTCCCAGGGTTGTGTAAACACCAAAGGAGCTAATAAAAAGTCCTAATGCAATGACTAACCTAATAAATGTTAGTTCCCCTCCTTCCTTCCACAAATTACTCTAATGCAAGGCAGAAAGTGATGTCACAAGAGAGGTAAAGAAAGTGTTGAGTGTTCAGAGAATGGAGGTGCAATTATTTATAGCTCGGGAAGCTCAGAAAAGATTTACCGGAAGAGCTGGGATTGAACTTGGCTTTGAAGACTTAGATTTGCAGAAACAGGGGAAGAGGAGTTGCAGAAGGAAGAAGCAGAGTACAGGGGCAGGTGACTAGCTGGAGTAGCAGATGATGCTGGGAGGTAACCAGGGGCCATGTCTTTGATGGCCTTGACGCGAGGCTAAGGTTAAACTTCAGGTACAATCAAATGTACTTGAGGGGGAATGGTGAGATTAGTCACACTTTGCTTTGTAATACAAATCTTTTTTAAATATATATTTTATTGATTTTTACAGAGAGGAAGGGAGAGGGACAGAGAGTTAGAAACATCGATGAGAGAGAAACATTGATCAGCTGCATCTTGCACACCCCCCACTGGGGATGTGCCCGCAATCAAGGTACATGCCCTTGACCGGAATCAAACCTGGGAACCTTAAGTCCACAGGCTGACGCTCTATCCACTGAGCCAAACTGGTCAGGGCTATAATATAAGTCTTATAGCCGGGTTTTTATCAATTGGAAAGGAATTCTTATCAATTCTAGAGAGTAAAAGTTATGCCAGTGGTAATTAATGATGGTTCTATGAAGGTGAAATTGAATGAAAGGTCATTGGGAGATTCAATAAGTAGACTATATGGGTAAAGAGCATGGAAGAACACTTATCAATATTTGTAGCCTCAGTAACTGAAAGGATGGTTGCAGGAGCAGGAGAAACACTGAAGGCAGAGAAGATGTGAATGTCAGGTTGCTGAAGTCTGATTTAAATTTCAGACTTTTGGGAAGAAGGGACCTTCAGGCAACTGAGATGCTGAGCCAGAGCTCAGGAGGTCTCATGTAGAAAGATGTGTTTTTGAGTCACCAATATCAAGAATGATGGAGATGATGATGGGAAAAGAAGAGGCCTGAGGTCAGAGCTCTGGGACATGGGCATCGTGGGCGTGGAGGAGGAAGAAGTGGGAGAGGAGGAAGGAGCATCAGAGGGACAGAAGGCAGGACAGGCCGCCATATGGAAGCCAAAGAGGGGAGAGCTCTTGGTAGAAGGGAGGTCACTAGAGACCAGCAGTGCAAACGCTAAAGAAAATGAGGAACAAGAGTGAGGTTTGCGATTCAAAGCTCAGCAACAGTATCTCTTTTATACCCTTATTCATTTTTGTTGCTGGAATGAAAAAATTTTTTTTGCTTTTGGATTTCACATGGATAGCTTTTATAACAACAAAAATTACTAACGATCTTGAAGAGGTAAAACCCAGATTGCAAAGGCTGAAGGGAGAGTCAGAAAGTACAGTGGTAATTCTAGATTGATTGCTCTTTGAGAAGTTTCACAACCAAGAGCAGGAGAAAGACATAGCTCAGTAAGTGCAGTGCCAAGGGAAGATGGCAGTGCGGCCCAGGGCCCTCCTACCTCTGGGAGAGCTGGCCACTACATTACCAGCAATTCTGTGAGCTTGTTAAATTGGCTTGAAATACGCACATAATGGGAGTGTTTACACTACAGAAACTGACAAATGCTACAAATCAGCCAGCCAGTTATAAACACTTCGCTGTTAAGATGGAGAAGGCAAGCATGTTTCTAAGCTGTGTGGACTAATACAACAAAGAGGGGAGACACTGAAAGTGGATTAGGATAGAAAGATGCAAGGCTGGGAGAGGGGAGGGGAAGCAGTGCCAACATTTAGCGAGGATCAAGGTATCACCACACCAAGTGGGGATACTGAGGTCATGGGGATGTGGGGTCATGAGGACAAGATGTTGGGAGGTTGATTGGGTAACTCCAATGAAAGAGTTAATAAACCTAACCTACCCGACTTAACTGAGCTAATAGGTTTCAACTCCATGTCTCAACAACCAAAATAACTTAGTTCAAACTTAAGTAAATATGCGTGGGATAAAAATAATTTTAAGTGAAGCTGGAAAGCCAAGGCTTCATTGTGTTCTGGTGCTTCTTTGGGTCTGTGCTTAATGCCTTAGATTCTATGGCCAGTGGTTCTCAACCTTCTGGCCCTTTAAATACAGGGCCGCATGTTGTGACCCAACCATGAAATTATTTTCGTTGCTACTTCATAACTGTAATGTTGCTACTATTATGAATCATAATGTAAATATCTGATATGCAGGATGGTCTTAGGCAACCCCTGTGAAAGGGTCGTTTGAACACCAAAGGGGTCGCAACCCACAGGTTGAGAACCAATGCTAGAAGTTTTATCATTGCCAATGTTGAGACTTGTGGTGGTAATCCCTGAGTTTTACAAATCTACTCAATCCCATTCTCCAGGAGAGGAGCTCACTCAGTCAACCAAAACAATAAAAACTGGACAAGAAAGCACATGAGTTTGAGTGAACATGACCCTCAAATATAACATTCTGCATGTTCATACCCAGGAGAAAATGCACAGTCCAGCTTGACAGAGCCACAGTATCACAATGTTAGATGCAGCTTTGAAACATGGTTCTGTGGAGACTGAAACCCTAAAACCATATTTGAAGTTTCTTCTCTCAAATAAGATGTCCAAGATCTTTTCTTTCCTGATACTCCTGTGATACATTCCTTGACCTTTTAGAATTTTTATTTTATTTTATTTATTTACTAGAGGCCCGATGCACAAAATTTGTGCACTTGGGGCAGGGGGGAGGGGCCCCTCAGTCTGATCTGCACCCTCTCGCAATCCAGGAGCCCTTGGGGGATGTCTGACTGATGGCTTAGGCCTGCTCTCTGTGGGGAGCAGGCCTAAGCCAGCAGTCAGACATCCTTAGTGCTGCCACAGAGGCAGAAGAGGCTCCCGCCACTTGGCAGCCGTGAAGCCAGCTTCTGGCTGAGCAGCACTCCCCCTGTGAGAGTGCACTGACCACCAGGGGCAGCTCCTGTGTTGAGTGTTTGTCCCCTGGTGGTCAGTGCACATTATAGTGACTGGTCATTCTGCCGTTTGGTCAATTTGCATATTAGCCTTTTATTATATTGGATTTTTAATAATTCTTTATTGTTGAAAGTAATACATGTCCCTCTTTTTCCTCCATTAACCCCCTCCAACCCACCCCCCTCCCAGGCCCTCACCACCCCATTGTCTGTGGCCATGGGCCATATATGCATACAACGTTCTTGGTTAATTACTTCCCACCCAACCACCCTCCCCTGCCTTCCCTCTAAGATTCCAGCACTCTGTTCCGTGCTTTATTTAATTTTAAAAGGCATTACAATAAAAGTACATTTTATCCTAAATATATTTAACCTTCATTATATATTAAGGTGTTCTATGTATGTTCACACACACACACACACACAAACACACAAGGAAAGAAAGTACAAGGAAGTTGTGGAAAGAAAGGGAAAAAGGCAGAGAGAAGGATGAAAAGAATGTCTTACCATCTTAGAGATCAGGGACCAGGTGTGATTTAAGAACACTCTGTAATGACCCACTCACATCTCCCAGGTTCCCTTTCACAGGCTGTGGAAAACTAAGGAATTTCACAACATTTCAAGGCTGATTGGAGAGAGAGCTACCAGCTGTTTCCTTGCTTAAGACACCAGTCCCACAGGCTTCATTGCAATGTCAGAAATGCCAGGCCCACTCCCAAGCAAATATCTCAGGAAAGACATTCTCAGGGCAGCTGAGGACACTTGGTTCTATTCCCTTGGCATCAATAGTGTCTTTGACTAGCACACTTGGCCCTCTGCTGCCGAGATCTCCAGCGGGAAATACTTTGCAACTCTATATGATACATCATCTGGCCATAAATAAAAACCCGCGTTCTTTTTTCTTTGAGGATAAACAGTGTCCTCAGTGGATGGAAGAGGGATGTCAGTTCTCAAATTCAGATGGAGTCCAAGATCTTAGACTCAAAGGTCAGGGAAAGGTCAGCTTCTTTGACTAAAAGTTTAAGGAGACTTTCGCTATCACAGCTCAATGGATATTACTTGGAAAGTGACATGCTATGAAAAGAAGCAAAAATGAATTGCAAAGAAAGGACTAATAGTCAAAACAGAATCTAAAAGTATGTGAAGAAGGAGTAATGAGAATTTCTCAGTATAACCCTGGGACTGTCCCCAGGCAGGAGGGGAACATGGTGTCTGGTCTGTGAGGCCTTCTTAAAGTGACCTAATCTCTGGTATCCTGGTTTATAAGTAGTATGAATCTGTGCTCACCAGGATTTGAATATATCTAAGTTGTAAGAGAATTTCTGAATCTTTTTTTAAAAAGCAATAAAAGTGATGGTTAATATGTACTGAAACTTTACCATGTGCCAGGCCCTGTGCACAGAGCTTGGCATTCATGGTCTGATTTAAATGTCAGAACAGCAGTATTACCTTCACCTCCACCACCATCATCACCCCACCTTTATAGATAACAAGATGGAAGCTTCAAGAGGTTAAGTTTCTTGTCTTACAGTACTTTGAGGACAGCAGATTGTAAGTAACAGAGCTGAATGAGCCTGGATTTAAAATCCCCATGCATTTATCACTTACCGAGACCCTGAGGCTCAAAGTTTTTGTGAAGACACAAAATAGGCAGAAATCAAAGCCCCCTTCTTTAAATGAGATTCCATGTAAAAATCACTTTCTTTCTGTGTCTTGGTGTCCTTACCTGTATAATAAACTAATAATAGCTACTGTAGAGAGTGCCTGGGAAAGGCCCCTGAATCCAGCGGTGCCCAACAGAGCCATGCCCTGGAAACATACCTTGCCAGAGGCAGGTGTGTTGGCAGCCTGACCTTCAGCTCAGGCCCCAGGGGGTGGGTTTCATTATCTAAATCCAGCCAAGCACCAGGAACAAACACGATTATCCTAGCCCACCCAGAATGACAATTACAAAGAAGCCACAAGAATGCACATAATCTCCTTGGTCTTGGGCTTTAGTAAAACTTCCTGGTATTTTGCTGTATAAAATAAACATACCGTATCAGCTCTGGGTCACTGTCTCTCCATCAGAGGATAGCTGTCCCACCCAGTCCTAACTTTTTCTTTCTATCTCTGTGTCTGTCTCTTTCTTTCATTTTCTCAATTCCCAGCCGCCTCTAACTCAGGAACTGGACCACTCTCTAGCCTCGCTGGATGTGGAAAAGAGAGACATATTTATAATCTACCTCAGAATAACTATGAGGATTAAACAAAACAACACACTTAGTCCATTAGGATAGAGAGCCCAAGTCACTCTGCTTCTCACTCTCTTGTTTGTTCATTCATTTACACATTCATTCATCAACAAATTTTTGGAACCTATAATGTCCCACTGTTCTAAGAGTTAGGAATATAACATGAATAGACAATCTTTACTCTCAAGGAGTTTACAATCAAGTTAAGATACAGGCAAATAATGGGGTTCTAGACCAAGCAATTCTTCAATACCAGCAGGGCACCCAAGAATTCAACTTAATTCTGACACTATCTACCTGGAGATAAATTACATAGGTAAAGGGCTCCATCCCACAAGATGCCCTCCATTTCAGACCCCAATCACAAGCCCAGGTTGTTGCCTGTGCTCCTGACTAATGGGCTATAAATCAGAGGCTCCCAAACCCTCCTCCTTGGGTTTGATGAATTTGCTACAGCAATTAATTAATTTTACCTTTATAGTTCTGAAGCAATTTCAGGAACAGAGAACAAGAAACCAAATATTATAACAAAAGCTGCTCTCAAAGTTGTTATCACCCAGAAAATTCCAAGGGTCTTGGATGATGAGAACCATGAATCATATACAAAGAGCAAGTACATATTGGAAATATATTTTAGACATCTGAATGACCAAATATGTATTTCTTATAAATTAAAGTATAACAGCAAGCAATTCTACTGTGATAAGATCATTGCTTTATCCAAAGCTTAAGAGAGTGTAGGAATGTAGCAGAAGGAGCCCCTAAGACTGGCTGGGAGAGCCAGAAAGAGCTTAGCACTAAAGAAAAGTTTGGCTTTGCCCTGAGGCTTGAAAAATGAGGAGGAGTTAGCCAGACAGAAGTGGAAAGATTCCTTCCAAGAAGAGAGAAGTGTATGTGCAGGGAGCCATGAAGGAGCCAGACAAGTCTGAGGGAGTCCAACAGTTGAGACTGTTAAAGCCCATCCCGCCCCCCCAAGTGGTGCTGGAGCAGGAGACAGGAACCAGAGTGTGGAGATGATAAAAACACATGTGACTCTCTCGAATGAGTCCTTCCAGCTCTGAAGTTCTATATCCTATGAATAATGGATGAGCTCAACTCTTCATTTCAATTGAGTTAAACAAATATCTACTGAGGGGCATTTAGGCATAATTTTGCCCTTTAAAGAGTCTACAGGAAAAAAATCTTTGTCCTCCAAATAAATATAAGTATTGCTCTTTTCATTAAGTTGTCAACAGTCTAGAAGCTCTACAACCTCCAGGGCAGAAATGCCTTTCTAAGCCTGATCCCTACAGAGTCCACTATTCTCCTCCAGGGCATCAACACAACTTCTCATCACACTTGGTTTGGATCTAAGACCCCTGAAGGTCTCCACATTTGGCTGTCCAGGACTTTGAGGCCAACAAACCTCGTCCATGCCTCTCATCCTGCCATCCTTAGTCACCAGCCATGAAGTGAACCTCTTGGTGTCCTCGCATACCATGCCCCAACCATACTGTGCCTTCTTTTACTGGGTTTCTCTCCCTTCTAACCTATACCCTGCTATCACCCAGAGCAGTTGTACATTATCTTCAACCTCTTCCATCTCTTCGCCTTACCTGAAATCTGTCCAAGGCTCCAAACACCCCCATCCTCTCTCTGAAGCGGAGACCCCATTTTCAACATCTCAGCCCTCAGGTGGCAGCAGCATCCTCACTCCCTTTTGCTGTTTCCAGACCATTACTCAGCTACTCCTGTGTGCGAACTTCTTTGAAGTCCAGGCCATACTCACCATACACAGAGCTGACATCTGGCCCTCTTATCCTCCCTTACCCCATTCATTAAGGACTTTGACACCTTAACCATGATATTCCTTTGTACCCACATCATCTGGCAACATCATAACCTGGGCATCAATGAGTTCTCCTGTCCTTCACTTCAGGCTCCCACTCCCATCCCGTGACCGTAGTTTGGACTTCAGCATTGTCCAGCGCATCTCCCCTCTGAAATCTTACACTTGAGTACACTACTCCTGACCAGAATCTACTATCATCGTGCTCTATCAATTTCTCTGTTTGCTTTCTCACCAAGACCCCCTAAATCTCCGATCTCTCTGTACTATCCCTGCCAATTTTACCACGATGGCTCCACTTTTTCTCCATCCAGCCTAGTTCCTGGAATCCGTCACTCTCTCCACTCTGTTAATAAATCTCTAAGTGACCCCACATATTGCCTTTCTACCACAACCACCTTGTTACGCCCAAATCTTGGATGAATCCAACAATATGTTATCTTGGTTGCCACACATAGTCAGTTCAATGCTGAGGCAGAAAAATTAGAACCATTATAGACAGATGACACTACTCATGTATAGAGTCCAACTTTCAGTGCCTTTGTCAATTCATAGATTAGTTCCCTCTCCAGGACTTTGCAACAGCCATTCCAACTTTCACTTTTTCCCTCAAAAAGGGATGAGTCCAAAGTCATGAATTCCCTCAACTTCCTGCCTACAAATTCAAAATTATCTGTATCTGTACTTGTTCTCTACTTTCTCCTTGCATTTCCAGAGGAAAAGGTGTGCTCTTTCTATTTCTGCCCTTTCTGTCTCCTCCACGACTAAGACCTTTCTTCATTGGGCCACTCTTTTATATTTTCAACTTCTACTCCACTGGCTTTTCCTCAACAGCCTATAAAATTTGTCAAGTCTCTTCAATATTTTAAGAAACTTTTTTTTTTATCTACTTACTTTCTTTTCCATTTTACTGCAAAACTGGCGCCTGCTCACTGTCACCATTTCCTTCCACTTCATTCATTGTTTGGTCTTCTGCCACCAGGTGCTGCCACTACAACTTTAAAGCAACCACTTTTGCATTTAACAATAATTTCCCATTTGACAATTCCAATGGACTCTTTTTTGCCTTCATTATATTTGGTGCATATATGCATTTGATGGTGTTGACCATGTATTTCTCTAAAAGTTGCCTGTTCCTTCGTTTTTGTACACTGTACTCTCCTGGCTCATCTCTGCCTCTTAGGCCATTATTTCTCAGCTTCTGGTAAGGCTTCCTTTTCTCTGCTCAGCCCCTTCATAACTATACGCCCTCCTTGCCACTCTGTGTGATCACCCTCATCCATTTCTTGGCTTCAACTGCCATCGCTGTGTGGATGACTTTGAGCCACACATCTAGTCTAGAACTTTCTTCTGAATTTTACTCCTGGATATTCAAGTACCTTGTAGCAACTCCACCAGAATGGACCATATAAAACTCAACATGCCTTAAACTGAACTCATCTTTCTCTCCCAAACTTGCTCTTCTTTGCATTCACAATATTGACAAATGTCACCATGGACCACCCAGTCACCCAAGCCGGAATCCAAAGAGTCATCTTTGGTTCTTCATCATTCTCTTATGCAGCTCTCTGAAACACATTCTGTTCAGTTATTCTCTCTTAATGCCTGCCATAAATCTCCCCTCTGCGTCACTTTACTCCATGGAACAAAACTCATGTGTTGTCCTAACCGGTTTGGCTCAGTGGATAGAGCACCGGCCTGCGGACTGAAAAGTCCCGGGTTCGATTCCGGTCAAGGGCATGTACCTTGGTTGCAGGCACATCCCCAGTTGGGGGTGTGCAGGAGACAGCTGATCGATGTTTCTCTCTCATTGATGTTTCTAACTCTCTATTCCTCTCTGTAAAAAATCAATAAAATATATTTTTAAAAACTCATATCTTATTTGAATGATTATAAATCTTTTAATCAGTTTCTCCGCCTTCAATTCAGCTACTACCCCCTACCAATCTGTCTTCCTTCCTGCTTCCACAGTAATATTTACAAAACAGAAGATAGAATATGTTTATTCCAGCTTATAACTACTCAGTAGTTCCTCTTTGTTTACAAGATAAAACCTGAGTGCCTTAGTATGTGGAATGAGACCCTTCAAGCTCGCTTGCCACCCACATTTTGCTCTCTGGACAAGCTCTTTCTGAAACCAGTCACGTGCATTTCCTGAACATGTCTAGCTATTTCCATCTTGTGAGGTGTTGTTCTTCTGTTTTTGCTGCTTAGAATTGCTTTTCTCTCCTTCATTACTTGGCAAATAGCTACCTATCTTTCAAGACTTGGCTCAAATACCACCTAGCCTTCTTTCTCGCCTTAGTTAGAATCATCTCTCTATCCTGCATACAGATCTCTATCATCATAGCACTTTCAATGCTTCGTTGCACTTCATTTGTTTAATTGGAAGAACTTGCAGACAGGAGCCATGTCTGATTCATCTTAGTATTGCCAGTACAGTGCCTGGCAGGCAGAAGACTTCAATGATTTTTTTGGGGTCAGCTTTCTTGTAATATAATTCACATACCAGGAAACTGACCATTTTTAATTGAACAATTCAGTAAGTTTTGACAAATGTATACAGTTTTATATGACCCATGCATACATAAACAACACTAGATTTACTGAGCTAAAATACAGTCAGCATCACAATCATATGAAGGCCACAAAACAACTGATACCAAAACCAGCGTGCTAGCAGCCACAGAGGCAGGATCTGCTCAGCCAGGCAGCAGGCAGCTACTTACAAGATACTGTGAAGCTCCAATGAGTCAGCGCTTGAGAGACCCCTGGAACAGTGCCTGGCGAAGGGACTGTGCTCAGACAGATTGGCAGTTAGCAGTGTTGGGAGTGCTGGGCCTCCTGGTCCTTGTGTGTCCCCTGAAGGTCCCTGACCTATGTGTCTCCCTGTCCCCCTAGCCAGAGAACCCCTGCTTTCCACTTCCATTTGGGGGCCTCACTGAATGTTCTCTCTTCCTTCCTGATTTGTTCCCATAGACCAGCAGTCCTCACCCCTTCTGCGTATTTTAAAACCCACTAAGGCCTGCACCCGCCATCATATGAGTGAGGCCAGAATCTGGGGAGGGGAAGGGGCACCAGCAATGAATTTTAAAACATGTCTCCTGGGTGGTTATAATGTGCAGCTGGGGTGAGAATCACTGCTTTGGAACTACCATTTCAGGGAATTTGGGAGGTGGAGGAAGCCCATGTGCCCATGGGCTTCCGTCTCTGAGCTCCTGCTTCCAGGCCCAGAAGTGAAACTCTTCTCTTGCCTTCCTGCACGCGCACACACACAACACAAACACACACATGTGCACACGCACACACGGCATTCAGATCATGGGGACCCAGAGGTTTAGATCATATTAATGTGGTTACAAACTTAAACATCTTATTTCTTAACCGGCCTTGCCCTTCTGAGGCAAGGGGCTCTCTAGTTGCTCCTTACTGAGTTGCCTATTAGCCAGCCTTCCCCTCCTGTCTCTCCTCCCTCCCACCCCCTTCAAACAAGCTCCTGCGTGAGACTCTGCCCCTGCTGTGTGCTGGGCCATTTTCCCAAATGAAGGACCTCCCTGAGAGATGCCAGCTCTTAAGGGAAACATCCACCTGTGTCCTTTTCTGCTTACGACTCCTCCCACCTGCTGCTCTGTGCCAGCCCCTCCTCCCTGCTGCCCTGAGTGCTCCTGGCAGCCTGGCTTGCTGAGCTGTGAAGCCTGACCTTCAGCAGCCATCACAATGTCCTTAGTTCCTGCCCTTGAGAATGCCTACAAAGGGCCTCAGGGTTTTCATGTCCTAGAAGCAAGAAATGATACCCTCTCAACACCAAGCGTGCCCCACCCCCACCTCCATCCCAAGAAGGAAGTTGGACTTCCCAGGAGTGGCCACAGGCTGGTGGGAGACGCAGGTGTGCAATCCAGAGAGCAGTGCTGCAGCGAACAGGCTGCACCTGGGGGTGGGGGAGGGAGAAAATCGCTCACATCAGGGAATAGAAGTGTTTCAAGTTTGACCAGTTGTTAGTTTTTTAAACCCTCACCCGAGGCGATATTTTTATAGACTTTTTTAAAGAAAGAGAAGAGAAAAGGAGAGAGAGAGAGAGAGAGAGAGAGAGAGAGAGAGAGAGAGAGAGAGAAACGAACATTGATAGGTTGCCTCCTGCATGCACATTCCAGGGGAATGGAACCTGTAAACTGGGTATGTGTCCTGACCTGGAATGGACCCTGCCAAATTTTGGCGTACCAGACGATGCTCCAACCAACCGAGCCCCCTGGCCAGGGCAACCAGGAGTTTTAAGGTGATGGCAAGGGATTGAAGTGTCAGCAAACAGGCTCTGTGAAAGGAGATTCCCGAGTGAGTCAGTGTGTGCAGAAGCGGTGGTCACCGGGTCAGCAGCACTCAGGGCTCCTGCCCAGCCCGGCCTGGAACAGTCCCTCAGCCCTGCCAGGCGCCCTTTGAACCACAAGGGCTGCTGAGAGCGGGTAACATTCAAGAATGTTTCAATCTCTTATTTTCCCAGAAAAGCAGGCAAATGCATGGCTTGATGACAGCCCATCCCACACAGGAAATGTTGGGAGGAGAAGGCCGAGTCTCCGGAGATAAAGGAGGGCTGACCCATAGCAAGCGCAGGCTGCGGCTGTTTCATCTGATTTTTGGAACGAGATCTTGCCCTCTGACCCTAAGAGGGACATGCATAAGGTGACCAGATTTTAACATTGGTAAAGCGGGACACCATTGACGGGGGGGCGCTGGGAGGGGGGTTTGGGGTTCTTTTTTTACTATTATTATTACTTAAAATATTACAAAGAGTAGTACATATGTCTCTTTTCAAAAATCAGGACTTCTTTAAAACGCCGCAGAACGCGGGACAAATTGTTAAAAATCGGGACTGTCCCACCAAAAGCGGGTCGTCTGGTCACCTTAGACATGCATGGAAGGGGCCTCTCCAGAACCCAGTCAGCCAGCAGAGGCCTCTAGATCCCTGAGCAGCAGAGTCCCCGAATTCTTTGCCTACTTGTGCCCTGCCTCCTCTTTTACCACCTCATCTTCAAAAAGCATCACAGCCGTCATCTGCAGAGCAGTTCCACACGTCCTGGTCACGCCCCTCAAACCCTGGAAGGCAGTGCTAGTGCCTGGCTGTGAAGGGAGCCACAGGTCAGTAACGTCCTGGCTTCTAGGGGACAGGGCAGACTCCAGGCCTGGTCTCTGACCCAGCCCTCTGCATGGCTTCCCCAGCCCCCAGAGCCCCTCCCAGCCCTGCCTCCAGGCCTCTGTAAACCACCCCCCTGGCCTTGTTGTGCCCAAACATTTCCCCTTTCCTCCAAGGGAGGCTTGGTTAAAGGATGGCTTTGGAGGAAGCTGCAGATGGAGAGACACTGAGCACAAAGGGAGGCAAAGGGCCTTGGGGTGGGTGAGCTCCTACCGGACAGTCCTGACTCAGGAGCCCAGGAGCCCACTGCCGAGGCCTCCTCTGGCCTGAATCAGACCCACCTGCCCTGAACCCGCCTGCCCTCCTTCACACCGGTAGTTGGTCAGAGGTGTGGAGGGGCCTTGCTCTGACTTTGCCTCATGGCCTTGTCCTCCAACCCCACCCCAGAGCGGCCTGGCAGCCCTTTAATCTCCTCAGCCCTGCCCTTCACCGCCCTGGGAGGAGGCTGTCTCTACTCAAAGGCTCAGAGTGCAGGGCATCGAACTGCTGTGGGCCACGGCCTGGCCCCAGGCTGCTGAGGACCCCCTGACCTATTGCCCAGAGAGGTGTCGCTCTTCCATCACGTGGTCCCTGGGGCACTTAGCACTTTCCTGGAAGGCGGAACTTCTGCCAGTGATTTTGTTGGCAGGTGGAGTCTCTGTGTAAGCGCTGGCAGTCTGTCTTGGGAGGAGAAGGTGAAGGGTAAGTAGCCAGGAGTCGGGCTGGACCTAGGATGGGCCGACTGCAGATGGTCCCTGGAGCTGGGCAGTGCAGCCACCATCTTTTGTCCTGGCCCCCTCCCGTTCGTCCAAGCCAGTGGGCCCCACTGATTGCACCTCCTTAATATCCCCTTTTATTGTAGTGAAATGTACATAAAGTTCGCCATCTTACCATTTTAAAGTGTCCAGTTCATGCACGTTGCTGTGCAACCATCACCACCATCCCTCTCCAGAACTCTGCATCTTGTAGAACTGAAACTCTGTCCCCATTAAAAACAACTATTTCCCCTTTTCCCCAGCCCCTGGCAGCCCCCTTCTACTTTCTGTCTTTATGTAATTGTCATAAAACAAACAAGAAAATAAATACATTTCTGTAAGGTTTTTCATTGACAAAATTTAAAATGTGCCCTGGTCGGTGCTCAGTGGTTAGAGTGTTGGCCCTCAGAAGGGTCTCGAGTTCAATTCTCAGTTAAGGCAACCTGAGTTGCAGGTTCAATCCCCAGCCCCAGGGTCAAGGTATGTGCAGGAGGCAACCAATTGATGCTTCTTTCTCACATGGATGTTCCTCTCTCTTTCTCTTTCTCCCCCTCCCTTTATTCCCTCCACTGTCTCTAAATATCCATGGGGGAAAAAATATCCTTGGGTGAGTATTATCAAACAAAAATTTTTTTAAAATGTGATGGAGATAATTAAGCACTTTTTTTTTTTTTTTTTGAAATGACATGAGGAGGTTGGATCTGGGAGCCTAGCTCTCCAGGGCCTTCCCCTTCCCCTGGGGGAGCTAATTGTGCTGCATCCCTAACCCCAAACACAGCGAGGGGCAGAGCACGCAGACACACAGGTACTTGGAGTCCAAGAGCAGAGCGCTGCAGGCTGGCTTCAACCCCCAGTTGACTGTCTTCTGTTCCCTAGAGCTGTGCGTCTCACACTCTCTGTGCTTGGGAATCGCCTGGTGGTCTTGCTGAAAGGTAGAATCTGCCTTATGGACCGGTTCCAGGTGGTTCTGAGGTGCCGACCCAGGGACCACCCTTGGAGAAGTAAGGCCTCCCTCCACTAGAGGGAGGAACCATGACCTCCAGGCCAGGCAGGACCTCGCTGATGTTGAAAAAGGCCATGGCCAAGTCCTTGTTGTTTTTCTTAATCACCTGATACACCAAAAAAATTAAGAAATGCACAGCAGCTACAAAACTATTGCCATGTTTTAAATGTTTATGGTTTAGCAGATTAACAAATTTATCACGCCCACACAGATACAATGCAATAAGTTGTGCCTTTTACAAAATGATTACTGCATTTAAAAACTATGCTTGTTCCTAGAGCACCACAGGGGTGTGGTCTGGGAAGGGGGCAGGATGTTAATTAAGGTGCGTGGTGAGCATCTTGCACTCCTGCCGGAGGGGTTCCTCCGGGTCTGGGTGTGATTTCCTTTGGAAATGATGTAGAGGTGCCTGAAGCAGAGGGCCCCAGGGCGGGTGGTGGCGGGTGGTCCTGTAGGCTCGGAGCGCACACCCGAGGGAGTGAAGCTTGGAGACCAGGAGGCCCAGCCTCGCCAGCAGTGCCCACTGTCCTTGTCCTGTTCTGGGACTGACTTTCCTGATGATGGGCGGTGTTTCAGTTCTCCAGGAAGTCCCTACCCTCTTTCAAACAGAGCTGTGGGCGGGCTCCTTGGCCTCAGCTGGACATTGACAAACATGTCGCAATGAGAGTTTCATGCAGAACACCCTGGGAAGATGAGTTGGAACGGAGGGCACCCAGGGACCATCTGCTGCCCCCCACCCTCCAGGGGCTTAGGGTGGGGTCCAGTTTCACGCCTGTGGAATTCCTTTTAAGGCATCTCAGAAGCTGAATTCAGCTGCTCTAGGGCTTCCAGTCCCTCGCAAGGCCATTTCTTGAACCTCCAGTATTTACAAATGGGATGACTTTGAATTATAAAAGTTCTAATTTTAGGAAAGAAGTTATAAAAATATTTCTTTGAATAAGAAGCTAGTTTAGAATACTTAAAATATCATTAGACTTGTAACACAGGCCATCTTCCCCCATCCACTCAACAAACTCACTTATTCTCATTAACCTTGGAAACTAACCCAGTAGCTGGCACAGAGTAGGTCTCAACAAATGAGTGAATGTAGGTCTCAGAGCAGTGCCATTAAACTCGCCTACCACAGCCGTGCCTGGAATTGCCTTGTGAGTGCACCAGCTGACCTGCAGGGGTTCGTGCCTTCCTTCTCCACACAGCAGTGCAAGCCTGTCAAGACTCCAGGGTCAGGGTCATCCCTGCTGGTCAAGACTCCATCAGGGTGTCTGTCTGCCCCTAGAAACTCCTGCTGCTGTCATCCTGTTCGCTGGCTGTACTTGTCCTTTAAGCAAGTCACCTAAGTCCCAGGGTCTCCACCTCAAGTGTCGAGTGTTGGGATTGCTGTGAAGTCTGTTTTCACCCTGGTCTTTCTTCTTCAAATCACATGCGCCAGGGCACTGTCCCCTTGTGACTGACCCCTGGCAGGACAATTACAGCTACCCTAACTGTCCCCACTTGCGAGTGATAGGAATCCTTCCTCGCCTGCCCATCCATTTCCCTAGACAGGGCCCAGCAGCTTCCATAGCAAATGGGTTTGCGTGTTACCGACCCCCTTGGGCATTTTCTCCCAGGCCACAGCTCAGGGGGGCTCACCTGGCAGTGTGATGACCCTGCAGACTGCTGCTTCCTCCCATCCTTGGGGCTGATGAACACATCGAGTGCTTCCTGGTGGACTGAGAAAGCGGGTTCTGTTTAAGGATAAGAGCATCATTTAGACAGAATCAAGGATGCGGAAGAGACTTCAGCGTGGACAAAGACAGGCCGTTCCTACACTGGCCCTGCTGTCTGAACGCGGAGGCTCTCCACAAGGCTGGGATTGTGCCGCTCTCAGAGAAGCACAGTAGCTTGGAAGAGAGTGTAGAGGGGCTTTGTGACCAGAGAGTATGCTGGCAGTGCACCACCAAGAGATAATTGTTGCCTCCTTCTCAGTGCAGAGCCAGAGTCTCATCAACTCAGAGGGGCATGAAATACACAGAAGGTTTTTTTTTAACTCATGAAAGCAAAAGCATGTGAACACATGTTAATCATCTACTGACATAATTTAATTTCCAACTGGTATATGACAAATATCAATTAAAATTTCATTAAAGAACATGCTCCTGCAAAGAAGCAGCTCATCTGCAAATAATTAGTAAGCAGGCGAGGCCGCGTGGGTGAAGGATCCCAGACTCAGCTCGCGCCTCATATCAACAAGAGTGCTTTCCATGCAAATGGCAAAAAACTAACTCAAAATGGCTTACAGAGTGAGAACATGTTTATGCAACTTGAAGTCCAGAGGGGGGCAGGCCTCTGGGGCATAGCCCCATCTCAACACCCCGGCTCCTTGTGGCCCCCCCACTCCACCATCCCCAGGGCCAGCTTCGTCCCAAGGTCCCAAGATGGCTGCTCCTCTTCCCCCCACTCCACTGACTTAATGGAGCAGCGTGACCGAGGGGACGGTGTGCACTCCACAGGCAGATGAGCCTGTTTTGAATCCTGGTTCAGCCAGAAGCTGTGTATCTTGGGCAAGATGTAAACCTTTTACGCACCAGGCTCCTCCTCACTCATCACCGAGGGGACGGTGTGCACTCCACAGGCAGATGAGCCTGTTTTGAATCCTGGTTCAGCCAGAAGCTGTGTATCTTGGGCAAGATGTAAACCTTTTACGCACCAGGCTCCTCCTCTGGAAAATGGGAAGAATAATACAGTGTTTGTGTTCTAGTGAGGTGGTGAGGTGTTGGCTGGCGTATACTAGTAGCGAGCACTTATACATGTAAGTCTTTATGGGACTTAATAAATGCGTGTGAAGTGTTAGGCGCGTCGCTCGTTTACAGAGACGAGAGTGAGCGAGAATACAGACAAGTCTCCAGGCTGGAGATACCCTGTGGCAGGCGTCCTACCCTCAGTGTCCTTACCCCACGGGGGACAAGCCTGGGCACATGCTGGGCTGGCGCCGTGGAAACGACAGAGATAAGCAGAAGGAGTGGGCAGAAGGGGACAGTGACCTCCGGTGCCATTTCAAAACCTTTAGGCTCTTTAATGTAAACCACAGATTTGCTCTCACGTTTAATTTCCATTCAAACTGAGCACACTATTTTAGAAAAGAATACTATTGACTCAATGGCAGCAGAATACATTTCTTTTTAAATTAAAAACACACAGACAGAGACCTGATATTTCGTCTGATCTGGAGGCCAAAAGGACCACACCCTGCGTCAACCCAGAGAACCTGCATGGTGCAGAGCTAGTCAAGGGCATAGGAGGAGGGACATTACTATATTTCTAGTTATTTATCTCTGGAAGGTGTTAGGCTAAGCTCTCCATTGTGCTTAGAAATGTTTAATATTTCTAGTATATATCAGAAATTAAAATGGCTAAGTAGCTTTTGCCAGGAAGAAAAAAAAAAAACAACCAACCAAAATCTACTTAAATGACCATAGAAATGAAGACATCTGTCTTAAGAGTTTTTACTTGCCCCTACTGCACCCTTCTCCCTGCTGCTTGCCATTCGCCTCCTGAATTCTGCTCACTGGCACTGTAACCTTAACCACCACCTTCCCAGATGAACTCGTTTCACTGACCAGCTGGAGCCAGCACTCCTGACCTCCCCATTGCATCCGCCTCAGAGGCAGGAGCGCCCCAGTTTTCACCATCAAGTGAACCTGACTGCCGGCCACCAGGACCATCGGGATGAATATAGAAGGTGGGGTTCCTGCTCCTATGAGGCTCACAGAGGATGGGTGGGAAATATCAGTAGAAAGGGGGGCTGTGAACTCATGTGATCCCATCCCAGACCTTCTAGAGGGCTCTGCTCATGTGCACAGAGGGGCACTGGACTCGGTAAAGATGCCAGCAGCCTCAGCTTGGAATTTACCCAGCACCCCAAGCGTGCTTGTCTGGATCTGTTACTCCCTCTCCCTGCTTCACAAGGGAGCCCCTGACCCACAGAGAACCAGACTGATTTGCCCAATGCTGCCCCCAGAGACCAGCTTGAGTTAGAATAGAGGTCCCCGCCCCTTTCTCCCGGACATACCATTTCCTCGACCCATTTTCAGTTTGACTCTAAATCACACGTCATCATTCCGTAGAAACTGCTGTGAAAGTAATCAAGTTATAAAGGAAAGCCTGTCCAGCATCTTTCCGAGTTGGCTCGGTAGGGACTGGATGGGAAGATGCTCTGAACACCACGGCTTCACGAACAGAGAAAGAAAAGCCCTAAGCAAAGGGCATTGGTTACGGTGCTGCTTCAGAAGTTCTTTCAGAACAGTGGGCTTCGCACACATGGCATCTTCTCTGCTGTAAAAAGGAGAACGAACGTGGGAGAGGAGCTGGATCACAGGGCTGGTCAGGCTCTGGTTACTCTCCAGTGTCTGCTGGTCCAGAAAGGCCTGTGCTGGGAAGGGAGGCAGGGATGTTCTCAGGGATAGGAATGTGGTGGGAAATTCCTTTTAAGCTGAGGTATAAAGAAGTTGAATGGAGCCAGCATTTTTGACCTCCCCATTGCATCAGCCTCAAAGGCAGGGAGCTCTCCAAATCTCCTCAGACCCGAGCAGTGTCATCTGCCAAGAACAGCAGCTGCTTTTCTATATCAAGAAAAAAGAAAAGAAAATCGCCAAATTGAAGAAGACAGGGAATATTTTCACTATGTGGAAAAGGCATTTTTCAGCACATGTGGGCAAACTCTTACCCTTACCAACTGCTTAATCGAAGATTCTCATGCTTCCCAGAGATGTTTTATTGCATTACTTCCAAGTTTTATCACTTTATTTCCAATTTGTATCCTTAGGGACAGAACAAAAATGATTTTCTGAATCACAGGAAATGATTCCAGCTGGGTACAGTTTGATACTAACTGAGGACATTCAGGAGTCACGAAGGAACTTAGCACTTTTTCATAGACTCTAAAATGGAATCCAAAGTAGAAAACATTATTTTCCTCCATAATTTAATAAAGTGACAGAGCAAGTTAAGTTATTAAAGATCTGACACTCCACAAGGATTCTGCAGTACAGGGGAAATTGAATTACTCTTTCTCAATAATACAGCAGGGAAAACTGAAAACATTATTCTTACTATGACTCAGAATAAATGAAAAAAAAAAAGGTTAGTTTTATGAAGAAATTCAGTCCTTCTTTTAAATAAAAGACTCAGACTTCTTTTTAAATAAACAAACAAACTTGTCAATTTGATTAAAAGGATTCTGTAATCCTCGAACCCTCCCTAGACACTACCACTTGCCATTGAAACTGCCTCACAGGCACATGTGGCTCTGGTATGCCTGCAGCCCATGTAGTCATGACAGTGGATGAGAAAGATGAAGATTTTCTTCAAAAAATGTTAATATGCCAAAGAATCAGGAAAATAAACCTTTTAATGAATATCATTATATTTTAGTTAGAATTTCCTATAATGTGAATGAATATTTGTGGCCTGGGTAAAATTTCCAGTGAGAACAATGTATGTAACAATCAAAAAGTGCTTTATCTCAAGCACCTTTGATACCAAAACAATGAAGTTTTGGATAAGTGAAAAAGAGATTATAGAAATGACAACATTACTAAAGATAAAGATGCATATAAGAGATTGAATAAGAATTTCAGTAAGTGAGAATGGGAAAAGGCAATACTCTAAACTAATATGTTATCCAACAGACACATGTTGGCGAACATGTGAAGAAAAGGGAACCCTGTCCACTGTTGGTGGGGTGTAAATTGGTACAGTCACTATGGAAAACAGTATGAGGTTCCTAAAAAAATTAAAAATACAATTATTATATGATCCAGTAATTCCACTTCTGGGTACGTATTTCAAAAAAAAATAAAATTACTTTTTCAAAGATATATCTGCATTCCCATGTTCATTATGGTATTATTCACAATAGCCAAGCTATAGAAACACTCTGAGTGTCCATCAATGGATGAATGGATAAAGATGTGAGAGATATATTATATATATACTAGAAGCTTGGTGCACAAAAATTTGTGCACTTGGGGGAAGAGGGTCCTTCAGCCCGGCCTGTGCCCTCTTGCAGTCTGGGAATCCTTGGGGATGTCTACCTGCTGGCTTAGGCCCGCTCCACAGGCGATTGGGCCTAAGCTGGCAATCAGACATCCCTCTGGCAGCCAGGGAGCCTTCGGGGGATATCCACTTGCCAGCGGGGAACAGGCCTAAGCTGCAGTTGGACATCCTTAGCGCTGCTGAGGAGGCAGGAGAGGCTCCCACTACCACTGCTGTACAGGTAGCCGTCAGCCTGGCTTGTGGCTGAGCAGAGCTCCCCCTGTGGGAGTGCACTGACCACCAGGGGCAGCTCCTGCATTGAGCATCTGCCCCCTGGTGGTCAGTGTGTGTCATAGTGACCAGTCATTCCCAGTGATTCTGCTGTTAGGGTCAATTTGCATATTACCCTATTATTATATAGAATAGAGGCCTAGTGCATGGGTGGGGGCTGACTGGTTTGCCCTGAAGGGTGTCCCGGATCAGGGTGGGGGTCCTGCTGGAGTTCCTGGCAGGCCTGGGTGAGGGGCTGAGGGCCGTTTTCAGACTGGCCACACCCCCTTCAGGGTAGGGGTCCCTGCTGGGGTGCCTGGCTAGCTTGGGTGAGGAGCTGATGGTTGTTTGCAGGCTGGGCACAGTCCCTTCGGGGTGGGAGTTCCTGCTGGGGTGCCTGACCAGCCTGGGTGAGGGGTTGAGGGCCATTTTCAGGCTGGCCAAGCCCCCAGTCACCCAAGCTCTCAGCGAGGCTGGCTGGAAGCAGGTATCTGGGGTTTATTTATCTTCTATAATTGAAACTTTGTTGCCTTGAGTGGAGGTCACAGCCTGCCTAGGCAGGCAGCTTCCTCCTTCGGTGGGACAAGGAAGCCTCCTGTTTGCTCTAGCTCTGTGGCTGCCGGTCACCATCTTGATTGGGTTAATTTGCATATAGTTGATTTGGTTGGCTGGTGGGCATGGCTTGGGATGTAGCAGAGTGACGCAATTAGTATATTACTCTTTTATTAGATTACTAGGGGCCCGGTACACAAAAATTTATGCAGTTAGGAGGGTCCCTCAGCCTGGCCTGTGCCCTCTCACAGTCTGGGACCCCTTGGGGGATGTCTACTTGCTGGCATGCCTGGCCAGCCTGGGTGAGGGGCTGATGGCTGTTTGCAGGCTGGCCAAGCCCCCCAGTGGGGACCCTCACCCCATGGAGGTGTGACCAGCCTGGGTGAGGGGCTGAGGGCCGCTTTCAGGCTGCCCACAGCTCCCATAGACCCAACATCCCAGCGAGGCTGGCTGGAATCAGGTTTCTGGGGTTTATTTATCTTCTATAATTGAAACTTTGTTGCCTTGAGCAGAGGACTAGTCAGGCAAGGAAGCCTCCTGTTTGCTTCAACTTGGTGGCTTCTATAATTGAAACATTGTTGCCTTGAGCAGAGGCCCAGGTGGCCAAGGCAGGCACTTTTAACTCCATCGCTGGTGCAACAGAAGCCTTCTGTTTGCTCTAGCTCAGCGGCTGCTGGCCACCATCTTGGCTGGATTAATTTGCATATAGTCGATCTGATTGGCTGGTGGGCGTGACTTGGCTGGTGGGCATGGCTTAGGTGTCTTGGAGTGGTGTTTAATTTGCATATTACTCTTTTATTAGATTAGATATATACACTGAGTGGCCAGATTATTATGACCACCTGATGTTTGTAGGCAATTCTATATAATAAAGAGGGAATATGCAAATTGACCATCACTCTGGTCAGTTTGCACCCACAGCTGAGGCGAAGTTCCCATAATGAGCCTTAAGGAGCAATCAGCAGGGACCTGAGGCTGCGTGCCCACCCACCTCCTGCAGGGGCTTGACAGCGGACCTCAGGTCATGCCTTCCACCCACAGGGCTTGACAGGAGACCTCAGGCTGCACCCTCTTTCCTGGTGCCAGGCCGGGGGGAGCTCAGGCCATGCCTCCCACCCTGGCCCCAGGCCAGGGGACCTGAGGCTGCGACCCCCACCCAGCGAGACTTGATGGGGGCCCTCAAGGTGTGCCTTCTGTCCTGGTGCTGGGCCAGGGGACCTCAGGCCATGCCCCCCACCCCAGCACCAGGCCAGGGGACCTCAGGCTGTGCCCCCTGCCCTGGCACCAGGCTTGGGGGTCACAGGTCACTCCTTCCGCCCAGCAGGGCTTGATGGAGGACCTCAGGCCGTGCCCCCCTGCCCTGGCACCTAGGGGACCTGAGGCTGCACCCCCCCACCTGGCAGGGCTTGACAGGATGGGACCGGCTGGGTCTGGATCTAGCCCAATGAAGGGGGGGGCGTCCAGGTTTGGATCTCAAGAGATTTTGAGGTGCATGTGGGTGGTTGAAGACTTGACTCTGGGTTCCATGGTGCATCCCAGACTCTGACAGGAGGAAGATTTTCATATACGTTTTACTAATTTTCTTTAATCTCTGACACTTCTATTATAGAGAAAGGGCAAATAGCAATATTAAAATATTTCCTCTAATTAATCCCCTTTTAATGTGCATGATTTTCTTGCACTGGGCCACTAGTTTAGCTATAATTTCACACTGAAGTTGCAGACCATTATAAACAGGGAAGCAGGTTTACCACGACAGAAGTGATTTTTTTTCTGAAGATATGGGTAAACAATGCGATTTAACAGCCTTTGAATGTGGGATACATTTGAACGTGAGTGGCCAAATTATTATGACCACCCCTTCAGTATTTTGTTGGGCCACCTTTTGCCTTCAATACTGCAGCGATTTTTCTTGGCATTGACTCCACAAGATGTTGAAAGGTGATGTGAGGAATCTGACACCATGCCTGATGAATAGCACTGTCCAGTTCTGTGAGATTTGATGGTTGTGGAACTAGTTGTCTGATGGCTCTTTTAACTTCATCCCATAAATACTCAATTGGATTGAGATCTGGTGATCGTGGGGGCCACCTAAGCAAGGTAAAGTCTCCCTCATGTTCTTTTTCTTTTTTTTTTTAAATTTATCTTTATTGTTCAGATTATTACAGTTGTTCCTCTTTTTTCCCCCATAGCTCCCCTCCTCCCATTTCCCACCCCAACCTCTGTCCTTGCCCCCCCACTGTCCTCATCCATAGGTGTACAATTATTGTCCAGTCTCTTCACGCATCCCCAACACCCTTAACCCCCGAAAATTGTCAGTCCA
>PVJC01015249.1:0-35307 GCA_004026665.1 Murina feae
CTTCACTTTCCCTCCTGCCGCAATGGAAAGGGCTGTTTACTCAGGTCCGTGAGTGGCGGCCGCCATGTTGGCTGGGCTAATTTGCATACAGCCGCTCTGATTGGCTGGTGGGCGTGGCTTACCCTGTCTCGGAGAAACGGTTAATTTTACTATTTCGCTTTTATTAGTTTAGATATTATATAGAATATATCCAGGTGCACATAAGCATTTGGTACTCTAAGGATGACACCAGAGCAGAACAGCTGGCTCATAGGAATGAATGTCATCAAGTTAACTGATAATACCAACTTTTTATAAAATGTTTGCACCAATTTATATCCCCATTAAGAGTATATGAAGTTTTTATGTCTCCATACTTATCAACTCTTATTTAAAGTTGATTGATTATTTTTTCCCTCCTCCTTCTAGCCCTTCCCTTCTCCCTTTCTCTCTCTTTTTGGCTTTTGAAAGGAAGTTTTCAATTTTATTATGGTGAAATTTATTAATATTTTCCTCTGTGGTTGCAGTTTTATTTGTTTTGTTTTTGTCTTGACCTTTACTTACACTGGGGTGAAAAAGATTCTATATTGTCTCCTAAAACCTTTTTTGTTTTAACTTTCACATTTAGGTGTATAATCCATACTAATTTTTGAGTATAAGTTAGAGGTTCCAGTTTCATTTTTTTTTTTCAAATAAATACCCTTTTTTTTTTCAAAACTCCATTTTCCACTGTTCTGCAGTGTTACCGATATCAAGGGACCATATAAGCATAAGTCATTTCTGAATTCTTTGAGGGCCATAAACTTTCACTCTTTGTCTCTCAACTTCAGGTAGAGAGAAAGGACAGTGATCACATCTCAAATGTATTGAATGTTTGCCTGTTTTCCTACAGGGTGTGAGGTCCTCTGATACAAATTAAGCCACTTTTTTTTTTTTTAATCCACACCTTGGTTCAGTTGGGAGACTATTACTCCTCTGCACCAAAGCTGTCCAAAGACCAAACTATAAAACAGGAAATTCTGTATTTGGAATATCTCAGTATCCTTCATGCTTGTCCTCTCATAACATGATAACTAGGCTTTTCCAGGCACTCTGTATCTAGATACTCTGGTTCGTGAAAATAAATTTATTTTTCACCTTCTTCTCTCCTACTTCAGTTCCCTTTAAGATCTTACTGAGTGATGGCAAATTAATGTGTTAGGTACTGGGGAAAATCTAAATTGTAACAGGGCATTTCTCAACAGCAAACATTTGAAAACAAAAGCAATGAATTTTAACAGGAAAATTTCACACAATGCAGTTGAAATGATACTTGCAAGCACAGTTCTCTCTAACAGTCTTAAAAAAAAAAAAAAGCAAGCCGTGTAACCAACTGTCATCTCCTTTTACCTTTACATAACAGCCTGCCTAGCAGTCAATGTTCACTGTATATTTAGAGGTATAGCTGCGGCCCAAGGAGCACCTCCAGAGCTTAGGGGCTTTGAGGCTGAGTGGGCCCCTGAGACCAACCTAGAAGTCACAACACTTAGGCTATTAAGGTAACCCTTTACCTACTGGAATATACTGTTCACTCAAAAAGGAATATTTATAGGGTTTGTGGAAATCTCTAGGCTCCATAAAATAATAGATTGGCATTCAGTAGCCACTTCAACTAAATTCTCTCACAGTTCATATGAGAAATTCACTTGCTGAAAATGAGTTACTGGGATGAAGAGTTTAATTATTCATTTGGTTTTGAACTACACAAGGAAAGTAGGAAAGGTTCAGTCAAGCAAGCCAGACTCAGGGAAAGGGAGAAAGCCCACACCAGTGTCCAGGTCTCTTACAGGACTTAACGCTAGCAAAGAACTTGCTGCAGTTCACAGTGTTTGGGAGTGGGGGTGGGAGTGGTGGGTAGCTGGATGGGGGGAGGAGGGACAGATGTGAAAGGCTTAATATTTTCCTAGTATTTTGTCATTAACAGCTATGTCCATGGATTCAAATTTTTGAAATGGGAGGGAGTAGAGAATGAGGAACTTCTATTTTATTTTTTAACTGTGCTTGGTACTTCAGAAATTTTATGAAGGTGTAGCCACAGATATCACCATTTTAAAGATGAGGAAACTCTAGATCAAAGAAGTTAAGCCACTGGGCCAAGGAAACATGATTAACTCTGCCACATATGGTTCCTAGCTTCCCTTTACTCATTGAGGAGCTGTGTTTATTTCTTTGGGCTTCTACCTCAGGCTCCAAATAGTACTGCTTTAGAATTCTGTAGCTGAGTAGCAATTTATAAATATCACTAGAGGCCTGGTGCACAAAAATTTGTGCACTCAGGGGGGTCCCTCAGCCCAGCCTGTGCCCTCTCACAGTCTGGGAACCCTCTGGGGATGTCCACCTGCTGGCTTAGACCCACTCCCAGGGTAATCGGGCCAAAGCTGGCAGTCAGATATCCCTCTGACAGCCCAGGAGCCCTCGGGAGATATCCATTTGCCAGTGAGGAGCAGGCCTAAGCTGCAGTCAGACATCCTTAGTGCTGCTGAGGAGGCAGGAGAGGCTCCCACCACCACTGCTGTACTGGTAGCTGTCAGCCTGGCTTGTGGCTGATCAGAGCTCCCCCTGTGGGAGCACACTGACCACTAGGGGGCAGCTCCTGCATTGAGCAACCAAGTGGATGACTGAACTGACTGCATGAGGCGGCTAGGCCAGCAGGGTGGTTAATGAGGGGTGACTAAATGACCAAGCAACAGGCTGTGTAGAGTGACCAGGCTGGCAGGGGAGGCAGTTAGGGGTGACTAGGCCAGCACGGGGCGGGGGGGGGGGGGGAGTCAGTTAGGGGCAATCAGGGAAACAGGCAGGTGAGCAGTTATGAGCCAATGGTCCCATATTGTGAGCAGTTAGGAGACCCAGATTGGAGAGGGTGTAGGTTGGGCTGAGGGGAACCCCCTCCTCATTCATGAATTTCATGCACTGGGCCTCTAGTATATATATATCAACCAGAGTGGCAGAATGACAAGAATGACCAGTGTTTATGACCAGTGTTTATCATGTGCACTGTGGCAGCCAATCATCCTGATCCAGGCCCTGATCACCCCCCAACACCCTGGGGGCAGAGCCAGCCAACCACCTGTAGCCCCTCCATCTTGCCAGCCTGGTCCAATGGGCCCCCCATCCACGAGGGCCAGCCAGACCCCTCTGGTGCACAAATTTGTGTACCGGGCTTCTAGTTTTATAATAAGACCTGTCATTCCCATAAATTGATCTCAAGCTCTAATGTCTATCTATTATTTTTAAAAATAATAACCATAATTAAAGTAGTTATTAGGACACTTCTAGTGCCTAATATACAGATCACATACTTTAATCTTTCCAACAACAAATTAGTTAACCCATTTTACAGGTGAGGAAATTGCCTAAATTGCCTGCCTAAGCTAGTAAATGGAGAATGGGAATTTGAAACTAGGCACCTCTGCCTTCTTTGCCCAGTATTTGCAATTGCACTAAGTCCTAAGGTACATTATTACACCATATTTATTTCAAAGCTCATGGAAGTTTGGAAGTTAAATATTAACAAAGATTTACCTTTTTCAGGGTGAATCCAATATTTCCATGCACCCACTCAACATCCTTTTCAACAGAAATGAATATGAAAGTTTAACTTTTTCTGTATATCCAAGCAGAAAAGTATAACTTTTTCTGTATATCCACTCTTTCTCTCACCAAAGAAAGCCCACACGTTCATCCTGTTTATATACCTGCCAGCAGTGCAGAGACTTGCTACCTAAGAATGGTTCTGCTAGTTTTCTGGAGTTAAAAGAACCAATCCCCTAATGTCTGCTTGCCCTCATCTCAATCCTGAGTCCTGTTCTGCAAAAGAGATATTTTATCATGGCTCTTTCATCCAGTGGGCCATACAACAGATGTTATATCTTCAACTACCTTCTATACGCTGACGACTTTCAAATTTATGCTTCAAGTTCAGCTCTATCCTCCAAGTTCTAAATTTATATTTTAACTGCTTCCACAATATTTCCACTTGAGCATGTACTAGGTATCAACATGGTGTGGCCAAACTAGAATTCTTGATAGAAGGCATCCATCTATATACAATCTGGAGCTCTTTTTAGCCCTTCTATAGCTCAGTAAATGCAGAGTGAAAAAGTACCATCCACTCTGTACTCAGTTGCTCAAGTCAACAATCTAGAAGCCATTCTTGATTTCTGTCTTTTGCTACCATCCCATTCCCAATTCATCAATAGGTTCTGTTGAGCCTACCACTTCTTACCAACTGTGCCCCTAAAATTAAATTCCACGTCAAATCATCATCAGCCTGCACTATGAAAACAGGTCCTAAGGGGTCCCCCTAACCTGTTCCTTGCCCCTTAAAATTAATTCCCTACACGGCACTTTGTAAAATAGAAATTAAATTATGTAACCCCCTTGCTTCATGATTTTGGCCCCACCTCCTTCTCCAACCTCATATCCCTACATTTTTCATCTTCTTTTGCTCTTTTAGAAAGTTCAGCCTGGCTGGTGTGGCTCAGTGGTTGAGTGTTGACCCATTGAAGCAAGAGGTCACCAGTTGGATTCCCAACCTGGGCACATGCCCAGGTTGTGGACTCATGGGGAGTGCAGAAGGCAGCCAATCAATGTTTCTCTCTCATACTAGTAGATGTTCCTATCTCTCTACCCTGCTCCCTTCTGCTCTTTAAAATTAATGAAGACATATTTAATACATTTAAAAGTCCAAATAGGTTAATCTCTCAGTATCTTTTCACATGCTATTTCTCTACTTGAAGCACCTGTCCTCCTAGAAGAAGCCTTCTCTGACCTCCCCAAATAAAGCACATGCGCTCCCACCTCTGTCACTCCCTACCACTTTACCCTATTTTCAAAGTCACTTAATAGTAAATGAATTTAGCATAATTATTCTTTTATATGTGTATTGTCTACCTTGCCCATCTCCCCCAATATGTTTTTTAAAATACATTTTATTGATTTTTTTCAGAAAGGGAGAGGGATAGAAAGCTAGAAATATCGATGAGAGAGAAACATCAATCAGCTGCCTCCTGGGCACCCCCCAACAGGGGATGTACCCACAACCAAGGCACATGCCCTTGACCAGAATCGAACCTGGGACCCTTGGGTCTGCAGGCTGATGCTCTATCTACTGAGTCAAACTGGTTAGGGTATAATGTATGGTTTATGAAAGCAGGGTCATAAATCTTTTGTTCACTGCCAGATCTCCTGTACCTAGAACAGTGTCTGGCACAGGGTAGACATTCAGCAGATAATTATTTACTGACCAATTTGTTGAATTTTCCCCATAAAATTTAATAGGGTTATTCCTCTGCCACCATTTGATGGGAGAGAAGTTCTCTCAGAAGAAGTAGTCTTCATTTTTAAGCCATCTCCAGTCCCACTGCAGGGTTGTAGTGAGTCCTTAGGATTGCTGTCTAGGACAGCAGCCAGTGCTCCTGATGCCATGTGAACTGCCTGACTCCTGAAACCTGTGGGTGAGATCTCAGAACATTTTTACGATCCACTGGGATAGGCAGCAGTCCTTAGGTCCTTCATGGTCACTCCTGCAAGCAGCCACCACCACTGAAGCACATGGCTCCCGAAGACCCTCACCTTCGCAGCATCTCTGGTGGGTGCTCCACAGCTACCTGTGAGGATCACAGGGCAGTTCACTAACCGCGGCGCCTTCCCTGCTGAGGGTCAGGCCCATGGCAAGTGGTACAAAGCTGATAATAGAAGAAACTGTTCCATTTGTGTAGAATCAGAAGTATTTCTGCCTCTAATCCACTTTTAAACATGATTTACAGTTTTCAAAGGGCAAGAAAGTTGGAAAAACTATCCCATATCTATCAGCTTTGTGAACTTGATCAAGGGATCCAATCCTCTTCAGACCTCAGTTGTGTAACCAGCTCTGCTTCATGTTTAAGTGAGTTTTAACTTTAGTCCCAGCTTTGTCTAAATGCTGGGACTCATGCTCCATAAGTACTATTTGATGATAATTATCACCTCACAGCCACAAATCTTGGTTTCTCTGTTACTATGCAGTTATTAATATTTAATACCAGATGGCATTTTCAAAATAACTTAGGTAAAAAAATGTTATTGAAATGCTAATGACTATTTAGTTTATTCTGGAAGACCAACACATGACACTGTAACTCAAGGTAAAATCAGAAGACTGATGAAGTATCATGAGAGAATAAAGAACAAAAAAAAATGTATGGCCTTGAAGATATAAGGGGATTGAGCAGCTTAATTGTTAACATTTATATACAAGTAAGCACCATAATAATGAGGATTTAATAATGATCTCTTTTAAAACACCAGTTCCTGATTATTAACCTTTTTAAAAATATATTTTTATTTATTTCAGAGAGGAAAAGAGAGATGGAAACATCAATGATGAGAAAGAATCATTGACTGGCTGCCACTTCAAGTGTGGTCCTCAGATCAGAGCATCTTTACCACCTGGGAGCTTAATAGAAATGGACATTTTGGCACCCTGACCTGTATTGCTCAGTGGTTAGAGTGTTGGTCCACGAACCAACGGGTCTCAGGTTTGATTCCTGGTCAAGGGTATGTACTTGGGTTGCAGGTTCAATCCTGGCCCTGGTGGAGAGGGGAGGCAATTAATTGATATATCTCTCTCACATCGATCTTTCTCTTTCTCTTCCTCTCTTTTGCCCTTCTTCCCACTCTCTCTAAAAAGCCTATGCAAAAAATATCCTCAGGTGAGGATTAACAAAAAAGTAAAAAATTGGGGGCCCCCAATCGGACTTTAATCAGAATACCTGGAATTGCCAAGTGGTTTTTAATCTAATAAGTTCTCCAGATGACTCCACGCACTCTAAAATTCAAGAAGCACTGTTAATGCAGCAGCATCAAATGTTTGTGAGGTAAAGCCAGTAATAAATAAGTGATTTATCCTGGTTGGGGCCCGTGGTGCACTCAACAGCTCATGCATGTCCCGCTTAAAGGAAAAAGCTGCTGTGCCGCTTTGGCTGACGTTGCTATCTAGAAATGTGTATCCATCATTCTCAGCTTTTTTAATACTAGAAGGCCATACATCTAAAATGTGAGGTAAAAAATGTGCACTTTGGAATGCTATCAAACAATTAAAAATTTTAAACACAGCTTAGTTATAACAAAAGCTCTGTGGTTTAGACTGCGCCTGGGCTAGTTGAGGAAAAATGCGGAAGTCAGTGTGAGTATTCATTTTGAGACAAGTAGGAGACGGAGCAGGGAGAAGTAGATGTGATTGGAGATGAAAAGACCAGAAGGTGTAGAGCCTTGAAGGCATTTGGAAGGATTTATATTTTTCTTTGAGTGAAATGAGAAGCCCTTGGAGAGCTTTGAGCAGAGAAATGGTATAATCTAATTCATATTTAACATATTTAAAACGGTCACTCGGACTACTGTTTTTCAGAGGCAAAGCCAGGAGGACCAGAGCTAGATCTCTAGTGTCTCATTCTAATGATGCTCTATTATACAGTTGAACTCATGAAAAATTTAATCAGCCAGTGTCAGATATGGACCTTGGTATTAAATATGGACAGAAACCAATATATAATGCCTTCCTGGAAAATGTGTTTCTGGTGGTGGCCAATTCTATTTTTAGACTGCTAATTCCTGGGATAAACCTGAGTTTCCTTGTCTTTTGCCTATCCATGTGTCCCATGTTGCTCTAGACTTTGGATCTAGGATAAATTAAATACATCTACATGATAATGCTATAATGCTCCATTTTTTATTCAATTGAGTCAACTTTTCCAAAAGAATATGGTTTCATGTGTCTTCCCAAAGTTTTTTTTTTTTTTTTTTAGAGTGGATGCCAAAATTCAAGAATAAATAGTTCATCACTAAGTGAACCAGAACCATTACTTGCCTTCATCAGACATTGTGCTTCTTGCCTTATCATGCTATATACTCCTCCTGTGCTTGTTGATAAATCAAATGCTTACGTACTTTTCTTTTCCAACATCAAGGACTTTATCTGAGTTGAGTGTGTGATTCTACATTTATTTCAGTTACGTTTAATTTTGTCTGAGCTTCTGCCCAGGTAGCTTAGTTGGTTAGAGCATCATCCTGAAATGCCAAGGTTGCTGGTTCAATCCTTGGAGTCGGCACATACATACAAGAATAAACCAATGATTGCATAAGTAAGTGGAACAACAAATCAATGATTCTCTCTCCTTTCTTCTTTCTCTAAAATCAATAAAAAAATTTTTAATTTGTCAAAGCAATGCTGCCAGCTATAAATTAATTTTGATGTGATTGCTGCCCAACATACTTATATTCTTCCTAGTTTTGTGTTATCTACAATTTAGATAAGATGCAATTTATGTCTTCAAGGCATTCATATAGTGTTGAATACAATAAGGGCTAATGACAGGTTTGGAAAATCCTATAACCTCATGGTGTCAAAATACCTTCCTGTAACCATGACAGACATTAATAATTGATGGTGGCAATCTTCTCTACACAACTCGGTTTCAGAGTCCTAAACACCACACTCCTGGTAGCTGCCACTAATCAATGATATTTGGCACTTGAGACAGAGATGATTTGACATCCTCAGCTCAGAACAATGCATAGTGACGTGCTTCAGATTCACATCTACCACTGCTGTGGCAACTATTACATTTACTTTATATTTTGTACTATTGAGTCTTTTTTGTCAAGTTCAAGAGTACTAAAAATTAACTTTGTGAGATTCTTATTACACAAATGTTGGCACACTTGAGGTTGTCCTACAGGTCTCTGAGATGCTACTCATTTTTCTTCAATAGTTTGCTTTTATTTTCTTTATTGGATTATTTCTATAATTCTATATATTTTGTATTGATCTATTTTATATTCATTAATTATTTTTTCTACTATCTCTTTATCTTATGTGTATTATTGATTTCATCTTGTGGATTTTCCCCCTTTTGTTACTATGCTTTTCAACTCTTAGAAATTCCACTAGTTTATATTTTTTAAGATATTCTATGTCATGAGCTATTATCATCATACTGTCTTGAAATTTTTTCCCTTTAACTATTTGAAATATTTACAATAGCTTCTTTGAAATCTTTGCTAAAGATCCAGGCCCTCTCAAAGACAGTTTATTGTTTGTTATTGTTTTGTTTTTCTGTGAATGAGTTACACTTTCCTGTTTTTCTACATGGTTTTCTCATTTATTTGTGTTTGTTAAAAAGTAAGGTATTTTGCCCTAACCAGTTTGGCTCAGTGGATAGAACGTCAGCCTGTGGACTGAAGGGTCCCAGGTTCGATTCTTGTCAAGGGCATGTACCTTTGTTGCGGCACATCCCCAGTAGGTGGTGTGCAGGAGGCAGCTGATCGATGTTTCTCTCTCATTGATATTTCTAACTTTCTCTTCCTCTCTGTAAAAAAAATCAATAAAATATATATTTTTAAAAATTAGATATTTTAGATTATATATTATAGCAACTGTAGATTATGATTTTTCTCCTGAGAGCTGTTGTTCTAGATTGTCTGTTTAGTTTTTGGATTTTATCTGTTTGTTCATTTGTTTATTTCAATATCTTATTTGGAATTAATCTGTGGAACTAGTTTCCCTTATAGAAGTCTCTATCAGTATTTTTTATTTTAATGTTAATCCAATGGGTCAACCCATGTGTGTCTGCACGGTTTAGTAGTCATTTGATGAGTGTTCAAACACCTCAAACCAAAAGGCTGTCACCCCATGTGTGATCTGGGGATCAACTTGAGGCAGTTTTCAAGTCAAGGAACTAAGTGTTTGACTTATCGTTGGCTCATATTTCCATTTTATGTTCCAGATCTAGTAACTCATTCTTTTCCTTGGTCTAGTCCAGTTTCTCTGCTCAAAAGCATGCGACATATCAATGTCTAAGTCCTGGTCCTGTTCTTGAACTGAAAGTTTAAGCTTGCATCCATCCCTAGCTGTACCCTTACTCTGCCTGCTTTGCCTGGATAGGCATCTACTAGCTGTTAGTAACCTTCTGACACTGGGTTGTCAGTTCCAGGTTTGGCCTGTGCCATGAGAACTAAGCTCCTAACCTAGATGAATAAGGTCAATAGAGGGATTAAATTTCAGAGAGAAGTCATGCTTTATTTATCATGGTATTTCTTATGCCTATTAAAGTGTGGTGTTTTGTTCTTCATAACCACCCAAAAAAATCATTTCTGACATTAACTTAAGTGATATAACTATAATTTTTCCCTTAATTCTCAAAAGTCGTAAGGAAGTTTTGTAATTTCTGAGCTTATTTTTGATAGACTACTTATCAATCAGAGAAAGCCAATTTAAGAATGGTATAAAAACTACATATATTCAGATTTACAAATTTATATTAAGTATTTTAAGTTATAAAAATAAAATATATCTAAATAAAGAATTTCTTTCTTTATTAGCAATGGGTATGGCCTTAGTAATTAACCACCATGGCAGCCATACTATCTTACAAAGATATCTATGAAATAATGATTCTTTCCTGGAATAATATGCATATTAATTAGTTCCTACAGCACTTGAGAGACTTCTGTTCTATTCCCATCAGCAAGGTCAGGAGATGCATCCACCTTAGTTAGCAGCAAATTTAAAATCTTGACGCAAGTTGGGGTCACAGAGAAGACCGGGCACCCCAAGGGAAAGGCAAAACCAGAGATAAGAATTTTTCACAGCCTTCAAATGATACCATGTGACCTAATCAATGGACTGTATTTGTAAGCACCCTAATCCCATTTCACACAATTGGAATGGACAGCTCTGTTCAATTAGTACATGGCCAGGGTGGGTTTGAATTTAGTGTTGAAAATGTAGGTGTGCCACATTAAAATTCAAATATTCAAATGAAAGGCCTCAAGAGGATTTGGATGTAACAACTGATACCAAGCTATGTATAATAATATAAGAAGTTTGCCCACTAGAATTTAAACTTGACTCATGATTTACTCTAAGGTAAAAATGCCAAAATTACCTCAACTTTGTTCATAAACTGCTAATCAGCATTTAGATTTTAGAGTCTAGGGATTTCCTGAATATAGAAACCTACATCAACAAAAGAGTTCTTCTTTTTATTTTTATAACACAGACATGACATGGTGCTGTTTGCTCCCCGAAGAATTATGTCTGTGCTTATTAATGTTTGATTTCTAAAAGTTTAAATGTTACCAAGTGAATTATACATACACATAAACTTATCTGAAGCATTTTTAAGTTAATCCCAAAGGGCTAAATTATGTATTTGAGTACTTAGAGATATCGCATTGTCCTAAATTTTCCTAAAATAATAAAATGTCATTAGAAGCAAACTCAAAGCATATAATCCAAACGTATAAATAACTCTGGAGTGTGGTGAGGGTTGATGGGAGGGTAAACTCGTGTTTGGAAGCTACACAAACTGTTTTTATTTTGCTTTGTTTTTTCTTTGTGAGCTGCCCCCAGAGGAGCCACGGATGGGGCTTCCTCGCGCCTCTCCTGCACGCGCTGTGGGCCATGTTAAACTTCCTGAGGTTTGGGAATAAGAATTTGCATTGGAATGATATTTTTATTTTGAAACTGAAAGACTCTCTTTGTTAATTTCCCCAATCAGATCTTACACAAAACTCAGACATGTACATGTGAGGAGCCAGGGGAGGCTAGGCTGGAAGCTGTGGCCCCAGTCTCTGCCTCAAAACTGCGGTCATTGTCACAGCAGCAAATGCCTTCCATGAACCACAGATTTCACTGAACTTCCCTGCTGTTCGTGTGCAAAAGTTCTGTTTTCCCAGTTTCTCAAGTTGGGAGAATGTCCATCATTTAAAAATGGAGCCTTTGCTGGTGTGGTTCAGTGGTTGGAGCGTTGGCCTGCACACCAAAGGGTGTTGGGTTCCATACCCGGTCAAGGGCATGTACCTCGGTTGCAGGTTCATTCCCATCTCCCCGTGGGGCGCACTGGGGAAGCAACCAATGCATGTGCCTTTCTCACATCAATGTTTCCCTCCTCCTTCTTCCCTCCCTCCCACTCTCTTTTGAAAGAGCAATGGGAAAAATATCCTTGGATGAGGGTTTAAAAAATGATTTAAAAAAGGAATATGTTGTCTATTCGAAGCAAAACCCTGGGTAGAAAGTTGAGGCACCAAGTCGTTCTTGGGGGCAAGTGAGCACCTCCCTTCTCAGCGGCAGAGCAGCCACTTGTGACAATCCTTCCCACAGCCCCAGGCAGGTTAGAACAGAAAGACACGGGAATCTGCAACTGTGGTCAGCTCAGTTCCTTCTGGGAACACAGCCCTACCATTTGAAAAGTGCAATCACACTAGGGAGGGTGGGGGAGGGGGGCATGGGCAAGTCAAACACCACAAAGCCTTACTTCTCTCTTCCTTTTTTTAGAATATGTTAAACTCAGGCATGTGCCCTGACCAGGAATCCATCTGCTGACCTCTTAGTTCCTGGGTTGATGCTCAACCACTGAGCCACACTGGCAGGCTACTTCTCTTTTCAAGTAGCATTTACTTGTCTTGGTGTTGGCAGATCTCTGTTTTGGAGAGTTCAACAATGCCAGTTCTGTTAGTTTCGGTTGTTTTTTGGTCAAATTGTTTTTTTTATATTAAGGAAGTAATCTTTTGACCAAATTCTCTATACACACACTAGGGAGATTTAGAGAATTAAAGAATTAGATGATTCTCCAGTGTAAGGAAAGAGTATTCTTACCAAATATACCTGTGCTTTAATAATATGCTTCCAAAACATCATATTTATGTTGAGAGGAATGAATAAAGTGGCTAACTGTAGCATTTTAAAAATATTTTGCGGAAGCTTTTAAAATGATTTTTTTCTCACAGTTGACATACAATATTACATTAGTTTCATGTGTACAATATAGTGATTAGACATTTACATAACTTACAAAGTGACCACCCTAATATGTCTAGTACCTCTCTGACACCATACGTTGTCATTAAATTATTATTCACTATATTTCCTATTCTGTACATTACAGCCCCATGACTGTTTTATAACTGGCCACTTGTACTTCTTAATGTGACATTCTTAAACCGTGGGTCTGGAGACCTGGATTACACTCTTGTTTTCCCTCTAACCAACTTGGAAAATGAATGTGATTCTCTAGCTTCAGTGTCTTCGTCTGAACATGAAGTTATTAGTATTAGAGCATCTAACAGATGTTCAAAACTGGCAATCTGTTCTATGGATCTGGCCAGTAGATATATTTGCTTTAGTCCAGTGTTTTCAAACAACAACACAATTTTTTTATTAAAAGATTTTAATTAAAAATCTGGATTTAATTTTTTTCTTGAAATACTCAAAACTCTGTCCCGATACAGCTCCAGAGTTTCCAGGTGGCAACACTCAGCTCGAGCTGGGTAGAGACTGCCCTCCCCACGTTCAAGGCCCTGCAGCTGGTTTCCGTTCCGTTCTGTCTTCAATGTGCGTACGTGCTCTCACTCAGCCCGCTGTGCTCATTCCCTGTATCTGCTGAGCCCGTCGGGTCTTTCATTATGTGATCCCTAACTTAGTACATCCAGTCAAGATCTCAGATTCTGTGATTCATTCAGTTAATAAAAATGCATTAATTTGTTAGTTCCTAGAATGGTAAGCCTCTACCTAAAAGAGTTTAAAATCAGAGAAAATGAGTAAGAGAATAGTTAGGCTCCAGTGGACAGATACATGTAAGGGAAATTGGAAAATGGGGTGCTGCTCATTTGGATGAGCTTGGACTTATAGGTAACAGATAAGATCACTGGGACATGTGGGCATAGGAAAAATACGGCACTTACAGTTTGGGCAAGGAACACAAAAAAATGAATTTTGAAATCGAATCATGGAAGAGAAGAGTAATCTTTTGGGAGCTAGAAACTGTGCTAATCTCATGTTATTACTGGATTAGTTAAACCTCAGAGCTTATGAGCTGCTTGGTATCTTCCCCATTATAAGATGAGAAAATTTAGACTCATAAAGCTTAAGTAACTTGCCCAAGGTCACTCAGCTAGTAGCTGTCAAAAGCAGAATTTGAATCTAACTCTAAACTCACAGTTCTTTCCACCATGTCACCCATTATTCATTTCCTAGCTTGTCTTATAGTCAACCAGAATTGAGGGATATGGAACTGGGGGGAAATGAATCTGCCTTTGTTTCATTTGAACAAATATGAGTAGATTCTATAGTTTCATTACAGATGCTCTTTCCAACAAGTATAAAAATACTAAACTTGGACCCTAAATCAATTACCCATAAAAATTAAAATATATTTCCCTTAATAATCAGCAGTATTGTAATCACCTACACTAGTAGGCCTAAATATCTTAGAGGCTATTCATTCACCTTGAAAAGTTTGAATATTACTATTTTCAAAAGTAAGGGCAGGTAAAAAAGACACACCTTGCCCTGGTCAGGTTGCTCAGTTGGTTAGAGTGTTGTCGTGATACACTAAAGTTGCAGGTTTAATCCCTGGTCGGGCACATACAAAATCAACCAATGAGTTCATGAGTGGGTGGAACAACAAATAGATGTTTCTCTCTCTCCCCTTGTCCCCCACCTCCCTCTAAAAATCGATGAAAAATATTTTTTAGCCCTAGCTGTTTGGCTCAATGAATAGAGTGTCGACCTGTGGACTGAAGGATCCCAGGTTCCATTCAGGTCAGAGGCACATGCCTGGACTGCAGGCTTGATGCCCAGTAGGGAGCGTGATGAAGGCAGACAATCAATGATTGTCTCTCATCATTGATGTTTCTATCTCTCCCTCTTCCTTCCTTTCTGAAATCAATAAAAATATATTTAAAAATTATATTTTAAAAGGAGACATACCTTATGACAATTTTAAAATACCAGGAAGAATTTTGTGAATCCTTATTAAAAATTCATCTCACCTGATTTTCATGCATTTTATGAATGTTTATGTTAATGTCCATTCTGTCACTTTCTTTTTTCACAAAATTGAGAATCATGATAAAATCTTTCTTAAAGTATGCACTAGTGGAAACACTCATAAACACAATAAAAACCTGGGTAACCAGCTTTTCTGAGACTTTATAGAATACTGGAGAAAAATATATTGTCTGCCATGGTTTCCTTAATCTTTCTTGAAAAAAGAGGGGCTTTAATTACACATGAGATTAAAGGAGACAAATAGTATCCAATAATTGCCTTTCAATTTCTGAAGTATGGTTGTGTTTTTTAAAGGTTCATTGTATTTCTTTATGTTCATCACTAATTGCAATGCAATCTTAGAACAATAATCCAATATTTATTCTATGGTGTTTCTCTCTTACTATGTTATACTGCTTCAGGATTCCACATGCTCATAAAATACTGGTAACGTTAGATAATTAGCTGCACAAATACTTTACACAATTAATTCCTTTTCTGTGTTTTAAAGATGAGGAGTACAGAAACAATTACTCATGTTATGATCAAAACTTAAAAACAAGGCCAAATAGCAAAGAGTCCTCTCCTGTTTGTGCTCTATAGTATAACATCTCTTGATTACTCTGACAGAGTTCCAGTCACAGGTTGTGAGTCAGAAAGAGGATTTTCAATGTCCAGCAGCTAAATGTGTCAGCCATGACATTTCTGAAAGTTCTATTTTTATATACAGAGAGAAGGAAAAATCACTTCTTTGTATCTGTCCTTTGCAAAATTCTCAGTTTAACTCCAGCTTTAGATCTGTACAATGGTGAATGCATTCTTAGTTAGCATGACAAGCTAAGGATATCTTTAAACTAAAATAATTGCATATAATGAAAAAAATAATCTGCACGAGTTTGTCCCTTCTCCATTCTTACTCCCTCTTTCCATCATAAAGCCTGTTAAAATGCAGTTGAAATAATACAAAATACAATTCAAATCCCACCATTGTCCTAATCCTTTTTTTTCTACTCTTATACAGCTTATCTAAAAATGTTAAAATGTAACTTGCTTGAATAATAATATATGTGAATTAAAAGTCAGTATTGTTTGGAAGCTCCTTTTAATTGGTCTACAGGGAGATTTTCTGTATATATTAAAATGATTGTATGCCTGAATTATAACAAACCTACCTTTAAACTTCCTTTGTGTTTAAATACATATTAGAGGGAAACCATTTTAATACTTTTTAGAGTATGCTTTATTGCTAAAATTATTGGTTTGGCAGTCTTGGCATAAATGGAAATTTCTGATTGGCTGTCATATCAATGTCAGTGAAGCTCAGGAAATGCATGGCCCTGGCTGTTTTCCTTATTTTTATTTATAAATTCTGTTTCATAAAAGCAATAAGATGCTCCAGGCCTTGCGGTTCTGGGGGATTATTGCACTTGTCAGGTGGTAAAAATCACTGGTCCCTCAGCCTTGTGCCTCGAAACACCACTAGAGGCATGTAATCATTGAGAAATGCAGTTTCTGGGATTTCTTAATGCTTTATTATGATATATCTAACTCCTAAAATAAATGATTTATTTTGAAGGCTGGAGATGTCATAAGAGTATTCAACCAGTAACTAAGGGATGGAGAGGAAAACAAAATGTGCATCATGGAGGTGGAAAGAAATGGCCAAGCAGCGGCCAACTTACAATGAGTCTTACAGCTTACTATGAAGGATAGAAAAACAAGAATAAAGTATGTTTTATATTAAAATTGAGAAGTTGGCTAGGACTGGTCAATATCCTATATAATAAAGAGTTAATATGCTAATTAGACCAATAGCAGAACGACCTTCTGGGATGACCAGTTGTTCGGGGGGGAGGGGGACAGGGCCACAGGACCGTGAGACAGCAGGGGCTGGAAGATCTACTCTCGCATGAATTTCATGCATCAGGCCTCTAGTATATGTATATTAATGTAGATTGTCTTACCATAATATTCTGTTTCTTTTCTCCCTTACAAAGGAACATTAAAATGTTTATATACCAAAACATAAATGACATATATTGCAATAATAAATGTACACAAGTTACATTTGAAAAAAAGTAATTTACCCTGCCAGAAAGTCTACACACTATTTTCTTCCATTAAAATATCCTATTTGACATAATTAGCACAATACTTAGTAAAATTTTAAAATATTGAAAAGTACTCTTGTGAAAATTACAAGCAGCATGATTTTTAAAGCAAATGGAATGTAAAATTCAGGCTTAAGTTGTACAACAGTGGATAGAGTTTTAAACCTGAAGATTAAATTTCTATTTCTAAACAATTGTTTGGAAACAAGTTTCTGTATCTCAACAATTGTTCTAAATAACAATGTAAACCAAAAGAGACCCAATGATCTTTCCAGGAAAGAATACCAAAGTTTTTCTTGGAAAAGGGCCAGTTTTAGGTAGGGGGTGTTTATGGCCTGGGGAGTTACTGTTGCCCTAGAAAAAGATTAATAATTTGCACATGTGAGATTCTTGGAAGGCAGGATACAGCTGTAAAAAATTAACCCCTCTTGAGAGATGTAAAACACAGAGCAGCTGAGAGGAGACCTGTTGGGAGGCACTAAAAACTATTCAGGCTACAGATGTTCTCCAACTGAAGCAGGGAAAGTACATTGGGAACTGACAAGCTTTTGTCTTTGCTTATAAATGAGCATGTTATTAAAAAATTTTTTTTCCAAGACAAAAGAGCCAATTGTGCCCAATTAAAATATATTATTTGATTTTAAACAGCATTATAATTACTACACCATAATGACTTGTTTAAGGAAATTGAGGACTACAATGCTTTGCTCAAGCATGAATGAAAATGGAGTTACTCAAAGGAAGGTACGCCTTTCCTTGTGATAATGCCCTGTACCTCCACCTTTCTGAAATGTCACTTTACTGACTGACAGAGACTAATTTTTCAGAATACTTACATGTACTAGTAAAAAATAAAAAGTAATCAAATTAAAACATTTTGTCAATGGCTAAATGAAAGGTCCAAATTTCGTTTTAACTGAAACTGGTGGTTGATTTTGGCTTCATGGGAGAGAAAAGTGGCTGCAATGCTTCAAGAAAAGAAGCCCAAGTCCTGGCTTGGCTCGTGGATAGAGTGTTGGCCTGTGGACTGAAGGGTCCCAGGTTTGATTACGGTCAAGGGCACATGCCTGGGTTGCGGGCTTGATCCCCAGTGGGAGTGTGTGTGTGGGGGGGGGGGGGGGGGAGGAGTGCAGGAAGCAGCCAATCAATGATTCTCTCTCATCATTGATGTTTCTATCTCTCTCTCCTCCCTTCCTCTCTGAAATCGATAAAAATATACTTTAAGAAAAGAAGCCCAACATAACTTTTTTAAAGGTCGTAAAACACAGGTTTAACGTGTGAAGCTATTACTGAAAGCATTTTATGAAATCTCCTTGAAGTAAAACTCTTTCATCACTCCAGTTTTCTTGGAGCCTGAAGCAGAGATGGAAAAAATACACAACTGACTTAATGTATAATTCGGTACCTTAGTGTTTCTTTCAAAATAATAGGTCAGTGGTTCTCAAAGTGTTGTCTTGGGTCCCCTGGGTCCCCCTGTTCAGGGGCCTCATGAGGTCAGACTAATTTTCACAATAAAACTAAGACACTGTTGTTTATTTCACTGTTATTGTCTCATGAGTGTTCAGTGAACTTTTCAGAGGCATGTGATGACATCATCACTCTGGTGGTTAATGGAATGTGTGCTTGTGTATTTTAGTGTTTGGGGGAATTTTCTAGCTAAATGTTTGAGGGTCATCAATACATTTTAAGAATATAAACTAGTCTTGAGACCAAAAAGTTTGAAAGGTATTAAAATATGGTCATATTAATGGTCATATTATGGCCCACTTCATAATAACATCCTTGTCTGTGTCTTTAATGTTTTCAATGCTTTCTACATAGTGTTAAACACACTGCAGTTGCTATTATCTTAATAGAAGATTGTACAGAGCTATTGTGGGTACATGACTCTGTCCTTAGCGATAGACTATTTAAAATCAACGAGATGTAATTGTAAGTGTCAACAGCATATAAAAGAGATGAAAGTAGAGCTGCTGTCCTGAGTTGGGAAATAGGTTGGCTCCAGCAGCTCCTCCAAAACTTCTTTCTATTGAAACATTATGAAAACTACCATGTTAGATTTTCTATGTCTATTGTGTGTATATGTGTGTGTTCTTCTACACATATATTTTATTTGGTTCCCCTAACAACCCAGTGAGGTATTAAAAAAGAGATATTATCCACTATACATATAAAGAAATTGAGATACTAGGAGATGGGAAATGCATTGCCCAAGTTCACACACTAGTATGTGATGCACCCAAGTTTGATATCCATGCCTTCTGGTTCCACATACAGAGTCCTTAACTCCATACCTTTCTGGCCCTATTTGACATTCTTGGATGCTAATTTTTTAAATGTTTTTATTGATTTCAGAGAGAGGAAGGGAGAGGGAAAGATAGAAACATCAATGATAAGATTTATCAATCAGTTGCCTCCTGCACGCCCACTACTGGGAATCAAGCTATCTGGGCATCTGCCTGATCAGGAATTGAACTTTGACCTCCTGGGTTGATTGTCAACCACCGAGCCACTCAGGCTGGGCTTGGCTGCTAATTTTTTTTTCTTTTTTAAAAAATCTTTATTGTTCATATTATTATAGTTGTTTCTCTTTTTTTCTCCCCATAGCTCCCCTCCTCTCAGTTCCCACCCCACCCTCTGTCCTTATCCCCACCCTCAATTGTCCTAATCCATAGGTGTACAATTTTTGTCCAGTCTCTTCCCACACCCCGAAGCCCCTTTCCCCCTGTGAATTGTCAGTCCACTCCCTTTCTATGCCCCTGACTCTATTCTATTCATCAGTTTATTCTGTTCATCAGACTTTTTTTATTCACTTGATTTTTAAGTTCACCTGTTGATAGATATATATTTGTTGTTCATAATTTTTGTCTTTACTTTTTCTTCTTCCTCTTTTTAAAGGATACCTTTCAGCATCTTAACTAATAAAAGCATAATATTGAAATTAACCGTTTCTCCGGGATGGGGTAAGCCACACCCACCAGCCAATCAGAGCAGTTGTATGCAAATTAGCCCAACCAACATGGAGGCCGCCACTCACGGACCTGAGTAAACGGCACCTTCCATTGCAGCAGGAGTGAAAGTGAAACTGCTGCCTGCTCCGCTCCACTTATCCTCAAGCAAAACACATGTTTGCAACACAGTATAAATCATAGAATCCTTGGAAGCTGAAGGAAACAGAAGACCTGGCCTCACCACTAAGTAACATTGTTTCATTGTAGAAGCCATGAGGTGAAGAAGAGAGGAGGCTTCGTTAGTTAGTAGGCCGGCTTAAAGGAATAGCATATCAATTATAGAAGAAAACAAACCCCAGAAATCTGTGTCCAGCCAGCCTTGCTGGGACATTGGGTCAATGGGAGCTGTGGGCAGCCTTAAAGCCTGAAAGTGCCAATCAGCCCGTCACCCACACTGGCCCAATGGGGTGAGGGATGTTCCTGGGAAGCGTGGCCAGCCTGCACACAGCCATCAGCGCGTCACCCAGGCTGGTCAGGCACGCCAGCAGGTGGACATCCCCAGAGGGGTCCCAGACTGTGAGAGGGCACAGGCGGAGCTGACGGACCTCCCAAGTGTACAGAGCAGCTGCAGAGTGGAACAGTGCAGGACCCAGGACCTGTGAGTGGGAAAAAGGCAGCAGGGTTGGTGGCCTGCTTGGTGACTCCCCAGGCCCTTTGAAGGGCACCAGGGAGCTGGAAAGAGGTGGGGGGGGGGTCGGTGGCCTGCTTGGCGGCTGCCCAGGCCCTTTGCTGGGCACCGGGGAGTGGGAAAGCAAGGTAGCAGGGTACTGGTGAGTGGGAAAGAGGCAGCGGGGGCGTCTCAGCCTGCTTGGCGGCTGCCCAGGCCCTTTGCGGGGCACCGGGGAGTGAGAAAGCAAGCTCTTGGGGGCTGGAGGCCTGCTTGGCGGCTCCTCAGGTCCCTTCCAGGGATCAGGGAGCAGGAAAAGGCTGGCCTGACCACGAGGCGGGGTTTTCCCTGCTTTCTGGTGGCTGGAGGAAGATGGGCAGTAGGCAAGCTTGGGAGGCAGGCAGCACCCAGCCCTGGCCACAGCTCAAAAAAAGAGAACAACATGCAGGGGAGGGCAAGAGTCTGAGAGATCAACATACAGGGGGTGCCTGCTCCAAGCCTGGGGGCAGGCCCCCAGCAGGTAGACACACACAGGAGGACTGCTCCGAGCCTCAGATGCAGCTGGGGGCAGGTCCCCAGTGGCGACACACACATACAAGGCGCCTGGCAGACTGGGGCCATGATAGGACATCCACTGAGGGGTTCCAGACTGTGAGAGGGGGCAGGCTGGGCTGAGGGACCCCCACCCTCTCCCTGTGCACGAATTTCGTGCACCGGGCCCCTAGTTTCATATAATACTGGTTGGGTGGTGATGAACTCTTTTAGCTTTTTCTTGTCTGTGAAGCTCTTTGTCTGACCTTCAATTCTGAATGATAGCTTTGCTGGGTAAAGTAATCTTGGTTGTAGGTTCTTGCTATTCATCATTTTGAATATTTCTTGCCACTCCCTCCTGGCCTGCAAAGTTTCTGCTGAGAAATCAGCTGACAGTCATATAGGTTCCCCCTTGTAGGTAACTGACTGCTTTTCTCTTGCTGCTTTTAAGATTCTCTCTTCGTCTTTTGCCCTTGGCACTTTAATTATGATATGTCTTGGTGTGGTCCTTCTTGAATTCCTTTTGTTTGGGATTCTCTGCACTTTCTGGACTTGTAAGTCCATTTTTTTTTTCACCAGGTAGGGGAAGTTTTCTGTCATTATTTCTTCAAATGGGTTTTCAATATCTTGCTCTCTCTCTTCTTCTGGCACCCCTATAATTCTGATGTTGGTATGCTTGAAGTTGTTCCAGAGGCTCCTTACACTATCTTCATATTTTTGGATTCTTTTTGCTTTTTGCTTTTCCGGCTGGGTGTTTTTTGTTCTTCGCATTTCATATCTTTGACTTGATTCTTGCAATCCTCTAGTCTGCTGTTGGATCTCTATATATTATTCTTTATTTCAGTCAATATATGCTTAATTTCTAGCTGGTCCTTTTTCATATCCTCGAAAGTCTCACTAAATTTATCGGCAGTCTCTAGAATATTCTTGAAAAGCCTTATAACCATGGTTTTGAACTCTATATCCAGTCATTTGCTTTCTTCCGTTTCTCTAATTTGTGACCTGTTTCTTTGTCTCCACATTTTGGCTGCTTCCCTGTGTTGACAGAGTGGCTTTCTGTGTGAGGTGTCCTATAGGACCCAGTGCCTTAGCCTCCCCAATTACCTGAGGTGGACACTCTTGGTGCACCCCTTTGTAGGCTTTGTGCACAGTCTTGTTGTAGCTAAGCCTTGATTGTTGTTGGTATCACTGGGAGGAATTGACCTTCAGGCCACTTGCTGTGAGAATCATCTGTGTCTATGGTGGGAGAACTTCTATGCTGGAGACACCCTTATGGGGTAAGACTTGCTTCAGTGGGGCTTTGGTGCCCACTGAGTCTGCTCCCTGAGTGTGTCCCTTATGAGTCTGAGGAGTTGTAGACTGGGTGGGTGCTCCCACTCTGACCACTGGATACACAGTGTCTTGGAACTATAAGGCGGTGCTATTTTAGCTTCTGCCTGAGGTTTCCCAGCCTTTTATATGCAAAAGCCTCTGTGCCCAGCTTGGGTGGGGCGGGGTCTCGGGGAATCTACAGGGTGGAGCAACCAGCTATGGCTGATTCTCAGCCCTGCCCTAAGAGGCAACAGGTCTCAAGCAGCTCAGGAGTTCCTCCTGGTGCCTGACGGTGCCAGACAGTCCAGCTCCCTTCCAGAAACTCACCTGGAACTGGAGTTCAGAGCTGTCAGGAGCTTGTGCCTCCCTCTGGTATGAAATGCCTCCAGACCTTTCCGTGAGCCCCTTCGCATGCCTCCATACCTCTGCACTTTACTTCCGCACCTCCTCTGAGTCTTAGTCTCTTTCTAGTTGTAGAATTTCCACTCAGCCAGCCTTCCTGTGGGTCTAGGTGGTGTCCGTTTTTTCTTTTCGTTGTGGTTTTGAAATGGTCGTGTGAGGCAGCAATTCCTGTGTTTACCTATGCCACCATCTTGGTTTCTCCCTCGGCTGCTAATTTTAATAATTATTACACATTTAGCTCTCTTCTGCCTTAGGAATGAAGAGAGAAGAGCCCCCTTTACTTAATCTGAGTTATCCTTAGGAATTCTCTGCTCAAACCTTACCTTGGCAAACATTGTTTCCCCAAGTGGAAATAAACAAGCAAACAATCGAATAAGCATGAGAGGGAAAATAGAAAAGGAGTAATCATTCAGAAAAGGTATTTTTTAAGATGACAATGTTTTTTGCTTAAATTCTCCTCTTTTGACCCTGCCCAGTTTATTTATTGTTCCTTTAGTGGGCATTTGTAAGTTGAAAGACAGAGGTATAAAGAATTTAAATTCTTCATATATTGTATTCACAGAAATTATTACTTGAGGTTTTTAAAATAAATTGTTTTAACTGAAAGGAATGATGCCTCTTGCATCCTTATTTCAGGTAGGTAAGTAAATGTAACAGCATGAAAAGCTTTCTAAGAGTACCAAAGGTAAGAAAACAGATAAACAATTTCAACAATTTACAAGGCAAATCTATAATAGATTTGATTTAATCACTTTACTGCTTTTTTTTCCTCATTAGGTAGTTGTTACTAGACCATCTTTTCCTTTTACATAAATTCTTCTTCCTTCCTCGAACTCCAACAGTGATATCTCAACTTTTATCTGCAGCTCAGTTATGTGTTCAGTAGGGGAATAGGACTTAGACAGCAGTATGATCTTTCTGAGGAATAGGTCAGTCTCCTACTGAGTTGGAATTTGTAACCTTCTTGGGGTTGCCTGGCCCAGATATTTTTTGTTAGACCAAGAACTGAACATGGCCATTATTTTCAGACTTCAGAGAAACATTCACAAGCAGGTCTGCTCTATCTAAAGCGATATTAAAAGCTCCTGAATACCATTCCTATTAAACAGTGTATTTCTAATAATTTCTCTTCACCGAAAATAGCACCACAGACAAATCGAGTAATAGGAGCATTTGTCAAGCTGTGTTGTTAATATTAGCTCTAATATAAAGATGACAGAATGTTCAGGGAAAATTAACCTAATGATTTAACAAAATCCTATGTTTAATTAACACAATAATGTTTTGCATACCAATTCATTCTATTGTCTAAAACAGCATTTTACCATACAAAACAGAATAGCCCTAACCAGTTTGGCTCAGTGGATAGAGCATCGGCCTGCCGACTGAAGGATCCTGGGTTTGATTCTGGACAAGGGCATGTACCCTGGTTGCAGGCACATAACCAGTGGGGAGTGTTCAGGAGGCAGCTGATCAATGTTTCCCTCTCATCAATGTTTCTAACTCTCCATCCTTCTCCCTTCCTCTCTGTAAAAAAATCAATAAAATATATTTTAAAAAATAATAAAATGAAATAAATAAATACAATGAAAGACTTTTGTTAACAGACAGGAGCAGGAACAAGGAAGTTATATTAGACAAAAAAGTTGGTTGGTTATTGCAAGGGTACTTTCCTTTAAGGCATGCAGGGCCTACCAGGCGATTCCTGACTGACTGATTTAAAATCCCATTTCTGGGACAGCCAGACTGTAATGGATAAATCTTGGCTTGGCGGTGTAAGGCTTATCAGTGGCTTTCTTTTGGGCCTGTTGTCTTATTTTTAACAGTACACAGGGTCTTTTAAGGTGGGGAAAATGTCCCTTTTCCAAATGATAATAATAGACATAGTAGTTAAGTCATGTTCCTGGAATCACATCCTAAGCCCTGATACTTCCTATTGGCGCAGCCGATTTGAGACAGAGAGAGATAGAAACATCAATGATGAGAGAGAATCATTGATTGTGTGCCTCCTGCACGCCCCTTACTCGGGGATTGACCTCACAACCCAGCATGTGCTCCCGACTGGAATCAAACCTGGGACCCTTCAGTCAGCAGGCTGACACTATATCCCCTGAGCCAAACCAGCTGGCACCCCAGTTAGGTTCTTAATCTTTGTTACCTTGAAAGTATTTTACTATCAGAAATGTATTCCTTTGCCCAAGGCATTGTTTACTGAATGTCTACTACGGGCAGGAACTTTTGCAAGTTATCTCATTAAATTCTCATAAACCATCCTGTTAAAAAATGAATATAGGTGAGTCCTCTGAGGTTCAGAGATGTTAAGCAATTTGCCAGGCTTGAACATGACCGAATCAAGAGTCCAGTCCCAAGTTCAAAAATTTCTCTTTCCCAACCTTACCTCAATTTTATCTACAAATCTAATCTAATCTAATCAAAGACTAATATGCAAATTAACCATCACTCTGAGACACATAAGCCATGCCCACCAGCCAAGGCACATCCACCAGCCAATCAGAGCAGCTAGAGCAAGCAGGAGGCTTCCATTTGCAATGGAGGAAACTGCCTGCCTAGGCTAACTGGGCCTCTGCTCAAGGCAACAATGTTTCAATTATAGAAGCCATAGAACTGAAGCAAACAGGAGTCTCTGTTGCCTGCTTAGGCCTCTGCTCAAAGCAACGAAGTTTCAATTATAGAAGATAAATAAACCCCAGAAATCTGATTCCAGCTGGCCTCGCTGGGATGTTGGGTCAATGGGAGCTGTAGGCAGCCTGAAAATGGCCCTCATCCCCTCACCCAGGTTGACCACACCCCCATGGGGTGAGGATCCCCTCTGGGGGGCTTGGCCAGCCTGCAAACAGCCATCAACTCCTCACCCAGGCTGGCCAGGCACACCAGCAGGTGAACATCCCCCAAGGGGTCCCAGACTGCAAGAGGACATAGGCTGGGCTGAGAGGACCACCCCTCCCCACCCCCCCGAGTGCACAAATTTTTGTACAGTGGGCCCCTAGTCTAAAATAAAAGTGAAACACATCTGTACACTATCACAGGTAAATATAACCATAGACAACCTAAACATTCCTAGACGACTCAACTATTTTTAAAGAAAAAATAATAAAATTATGTTATTAAAAAAAATGAGAAGAAATTAAGAACAATTAATTTCAAAATTTATCAGGTATCAAAATTTAGCAAATATATATTGCTTTTTTTAATGGCAGACATTATGCTGAGAACCTAGCCTTGTGGAAAATACTTTCTAGAGTATTTTGATATAGAAATAAGAATATATGAGCAAGAGACAGAAAAGAGTAAGGAAAAGTTAAATACAAACCCAAGCAGGCTGGGTAGAAAAGGAGAAACAAAGGAGTAGGCAGGAAAAACTCCATGATGTAGTTTTAAGATAATTCTCCAAATTAAGTCATGCGCAACTGAAAACTTGCTGGTTTTCACTGAGGCAGAATAAGACATGTTTTCTGCAACGATTGCCTAATCTGCCTCTCCCATGTAGAAAAGCATTATTAAGGTGACCAGATTTTAACACTGGTAAAGTGGAACACCATTGGGTGGGGGGGGGGGGGGGTTTCTTGATTAAAAATTTGGTCTATATGGAGCAACAAAATTTTTCATAGAACGCAAAAATAGTATTGTAATATATTTTTTTAAAATTTCAACGTAAGTACAAATTGTTAAAAATCAGGACTATCCCACCAAAAGCGGGACATCTAGTCACCTTAATTATGCCAAACGTGATCAGAGCCCGCAGAACTCACTCCCTTATGGGCCACCCCTAGTGTCCATCCCCTTCTCTGATTGGCTCCACTGGGACCGGAAGTCCCACCCTCTGCGGAGGCGGAGGTGGAGGAGGGTGCGGGCGCGTGCTGTTGAGGTGCGGCCTGGTAAAAAGTGGCTTACTTGTGGTTATAAGGTCTTGATAGGTTTGTCCAGTATTCTTTATTTTCAAGTCTGTACTCTGGTTAAGGAAGCAGCTTCGCTCTCCTGAGGGGCCATGGGGCGCCTTTCTAGAAACCACTGCCTGCTGCCTGGGCCGCTGGCGCACACCGCGTCCACGTGCCGCTGAGCAGCAGGTATGGGAGGCATTTGCTTGGTGTGTGAGAGCAGCACACCCAGGTGTAGCTGTCCAGTGACGATCGTCCCTTAGTAGACACATACACTCTGCTAACGCTCAAAGGCTTTGAAGCATTTGCCTATTAAACCCTCTTCGCTTAAGCATTTCCCAGGAAGGATCCCAAAAGTCTGTTTATTTTTCCAAGAAACAAAGGGTGAGGGGGTGCTCAGACATGTTTGCTCGGACAACATATTTGGGCCCTACGCACTGTATATGTTTCTGCACGGGAAACTGGACAAGGACTGAAGCTCAACAGCCCTTGTTCTCCGTGCCCTTGTAATTACTGCTCCAGAGCGAGGCTAAGTTGCTTGCGAGTGGCTCCTGGGCTGCCGAGGGGTGGCTGTCCTGGGAGTCCCCTGAGATAATGGTCCTCCTGGGCCAGGCTGCAGACACAGGCTGCAACAATGGCAGCCCCGGGGACACTCTCCAGGGGGCCGAGATTCAGCTGTCAGTCACCCTCAGCCCAGAGCCATCAAATCCACTTACACAAAAGCTGTTTATCACAAACCTTTTGAAAAGCTAAGTAAAGAGGAGATTTACCCATCCAGAATCTTCATTCTTTTCCCTTTGATTCCCTTATTCTCCTATCTTTCTTTCTTTTTCTCTAACTACCTCTGGGAACCTCTGGGATTTTTCCCTTCTTTTGTCCCACCCCAGAGTTTACACTATTGTTATCTTAAAGCTTGAATTTAAGCTTGAATATAACTCATGATATACAGAAATAGATGGTACTCTTGTGTGAACATTCCTAATTCTAATAAGTACTTTGTCTACAAAAGGTTAGGGTTTTCGGGGGATTGGGAAAAGTCTGTTTCATGCTATAGTGTTGAAAACAAGTTCTGTGTAGTATTTTAAGTACTTCTTTAAGCATGCATTTGTCTATGTATATGCACAAATATTGTATACATATTTTTCAAATTTTTAAAAAAATATTTACACTAAAGAGACTATAATGAACAAGCCTGAATCAATTTTCAACTGAAATAAATCTCAACAACTTTTACAAATGTGAACATTTATTTTGTTGTCTAAATGTTACTGAATTTCAAATATAACAGTTCTGTCTGTGAATTCTGTAACTTTGAATTCTAAAGAACTGATTTCTTTTCGCAAAGAGAGAGAGAGAGAGAGAGAGAGAGAGAGAGAGAGAGAGAGAGAGAGAGATTTAGGTCATGCTCTAGGAATCCTGGTCTTCCTTATGTAATGCCATTATTATAGAACATTTACTTTAACAGATTGAAAGTTTTAGTTAGTGAAAAGTGTAAATAAAATACTACATTACAATGTAAGTTTATTTCATTGATGAGCATACAGTTGCTAGAATTAGACTAATCAAGTATTGCCTAGTATAATGCCTTGAGGGAGTATTTGTAATTTAATTAGTTTGTCAATCACATGAAATTTTAGTGTCCTAATTAGGGATAACGGCAGCCGATATCCTAAGCTTGGTGGAGATATGAGGCCTGGTAAAATGAGTGGGTCAAGAAAAATCTATCCTTTTAGCCAAATACACTATATAGAGAACAAGATAGTTGGTATGCCATTAAAGCCAGTACTGACTACACCAGCTGCATTTGATATAGCCCAGACCTTTACATGTTTCCCGATACTCTTCTAGGTATTACCAAAAGAGCACCCACTGTTCCGCTGCAAAATAATTGGGTGTTTCATTTGTCCATTCAACATTATTTCTTTAGCATTTATTACTACTTGCCAGGATACAATAGTAAAAGGTTCTTAAGTAACTTACCATGTATTGGAAAGAAATAGCACTGAATAGATTTTAGAGGATGCTCAAAATAGATCGTTGTCAAGTAAGTGCTCTGAAACCTTATTTGTAAAATAAATTTACCCATTCATACTGTATAACAATGTGAACTATGTGCTAGGGACATTGTTAGGATTTGAGGATATGAAAATCAACAAAATAGGGACTGTGGCCCATGACAGCTCCCTGCTTCACTAGCTTAGTACAGGCCCCTGCTATCTCTCCAGGAACTGAGATCTGGATGGTTTGGTTCTTGCCCATTTCTTAGGTCTCTTTTCTAGGCATTCCATTCCTCTCACACCACATTCCAAACACATGAGTTTTAGGGTTTTGTTATTTGCTTTCCACTGTTGGGACATATCTCATTTTTGTCTCAGTGCCTTTGGGATAACTGTGGTCTAGTTTATAAAATTTTATTATATAATTTACCCCTGTACTTACTTTGACAAAAGTAGAGGTAAATAATTAACTCTTCTGTTTGGATGTTAGATATAGTGGGAGAATTAGATAACGTAATATACTGGACTCTGATAAAATTATGTTACACATGTGAAATAAACTTTTCATACTGTCACTTGTCTGTTTGATAGTTTCATTAGTTGATTTCATTAGTTTGTTTCCTCCATATGCTACTGTCACCATTACCACAATGTGTATTTCAATACAGATTATTCAGAATATTCATTTCCTGAGGCAGCCCTGACAAATTACAACAAATTGGGTGGTTTAAAACAACAGACACTCATTCTCTCACAGATCTAGTTGCTAGCAGCATGAAATCAAGGTGTCAGCCAGGCTCCTGCCGAGGCTGTGGGAGGGAATCTATGCCATGCCTCCCCCCTAACTCTCTGTGGCTGCCTATGCACATTGGCATTCCTTAGTTTATAGCCACTCTAATCTCTGCCTCTGGATCTTTGCTTCTGCCTCTTCTGCCTTGTGTCTGTCCTCTGCTAAGGACACTTGTCATTAGATTTAGGGCTCGCCTAGGTACTCCAGGATCTCTTCATCTCAATACTTCTGTAAAGATCCCTTTTCCAAATAAGGTAATATTTACAGTTTCTAGGAATTTGATGCGGACATACCTTTTAGGGAGCCACCATTCAACCCACTATTTATATAGGAATTTTTTAATTTGGCAAGTTTTCATTTTAAAAACAAATCATTCATGAGCCTTTAATACAGCTTGAATGACTAATGGTATAGTCAGCATTTAACTTGAAAACAGTATTTACTCTGTCAGATTTTATGATTAGGAATTCCTATAAAATTTTGATGTCTTGGTTCTAGGAATATAAGAATATTACTGAGGAAAATACTTGGTTTACATTGGGTGTAGAAAATTACATGTCCTTTATCTGTTTCTTCATGATATAGATTTATTTCATAATTTAAGAGGAAGAGGCTGAGGTAACGACTATCAAAACCCACCATATGCATAATCTTATTTGATTATAAATTAAATAAACTCAACTCTATAGGAAGTTATGGTCATCTCAACATGAAACATTATGTCAAAGCCATAATAGTCTATAACTTACACAAACTTTTTATGAATCAGCTAGGAGCACCTAGTAAGAGAGTTTTTGTGTCTCAGGTTTTCATTTTTAACAATGGAAAAACACCTGTCATCTGTGATTTTCATGTCGAGAATAAAAAAAAAAAGTGATTTTTCCACCTGGTAGCGAACTAGTCATTTAAGGAGGCATATTAACTATATGATAGCAGTAGCAACTCCTCAAATTATACGTAAGTTGCTTGGAATAGTTTCTGTTTCCCTGATCTCCAACCCTTTGATATTTGAGTAATTAATTTATTAACAAGGAATGATCAAATCACTGCAGAAAAAAGTAGGGGAATTCTGGAAAATACTGAAGATGGTTTGAGAAAGATTTTATATTTAATAAGAATTGTCCATTATAGATTATTAAAAGGAAAAATAGGTAAAAGAGAAAGTTGAAAACTGGTAAGATCCCAAAAGGAAAGAAGACCATAGGAGTGTCTTGTGGTGTGCGTGCTAACTTGAGGATCCTTGGCACTAGCTGGTGTGAGTGAAAACACAAGGATAAGTTGGAATCTATTTTGCAGCATCAGCTTTATTGTCTCAATCTATTCTTTATAACCATTTCCAACTATCTCTTCTCACTCACCAACAACAGGACTTACTCAATGCCATTTCGAGAAGTAAGACCTCCAGAAAACTTTCAGAAACAGTTTCTCAAGTCCAGGATGCTGATACTTTCAGAGCCAGAAAAGAATTTCTAAAAATCATTTTGAAGACCAAGGTTTCTAAAGATAGCAAGGGCCTCCCCCCTCCAAATTGTTTACAGTTTACATACTTTAATGCAGATTGAGAAAATTGGTAAAGTGCAGATAAAGGCCAGAAAGGAGCAGTGTTTTACCCCTTATGTTTAAACACATCTGAATCTTGTATAAAAATCTTGATTCTCTTTCAGTAATTTTTGGAATAGTCAGGCTGTATTGAGATTTTTTTGAAAATGGCAAGGTTTTATTTGGAAGATTGGATAATGGCTTTTTTTTTTTTTTTTTTAACAAAAATTCCCTTTTATATTTTGGCCAGTAAAGTTCACTTCCTTCACGGTTTGCATTCACTTTTCAAAGTTTTTGGTTCTCGGTTCTTAAAGCTCCAGATAGAAAAATAAGCTTCTTGTGGAATATAATTTACATGGAATTTTTTAATTAAAAGAGTGATATGTTTTTCATTTTTAAAAAAAATCAACTGTATTACAAATGAGGGAATCTGTTTTTCCTTGAATGTATCCATGTAAGTATGCATTTATGTAGGGATGTGTGTTATTGTCTTTATTCCCTCATGTTCAAGGAGAAGTGGGTAGAATGTAATAAGACCATCATTATAGGACATAAGTATGGAAAAATCCTGACAAATCTGTTGGTGTAAATTGAAAATAAAGCCAGGTCTGAGCTCTTAACTATTGAAAACCTTGAAATCTCATAAATTGAGCATCACCGAGCCTGGTCCCATCTTTTCTAACATCCCTCCAGAGAACATCTGAAAGCCAGGGCACTCTGAGATGCGCTGTGGATGATTCAGTAGGTGGCACAATTTTCACTGAGTCAGTACTGAACTGATGCCCCAGCATGGTATGAGGGGGCACTGCACTGCTGGAGGTGTCGTCTAATGGATGAGGGTAAAACCAAGGTCTTGACCACCAGCAGTTTTTAAAAATCCCATGGCACTTTTCAAAAGAGTAAAGATGATGTTAAACCCTGTGTCCTGGCTAATTTCCAAATTGGGCAATTATATTCTGCCTACTTAAAATTTCTCTGTAATTTTAGTTGGATAATATATTCCTCATCTTCTGCCCTATGCTTTTGCTATTTCCAGCTTAGAGGTGGGTGCATTTCCGTGGTGAGGGAAGTGATGCTACCTGGGAAAATGCTTTGCAAGCTCTGAGATCAGGGGATGAAAGGTGCAGCATTCATCCATTACAACAGGTTGCCATGCGAGTTTGTTTCTCCTGTGATGAGGCTGATCATTTAAAAAATTGCCAAATAAGTGTCCTTAGAAATAGCCTCGTCAGGTAGTCAGAGGTGCTATGCTTGCAAAGGTTTCCAAGACGGATATTTTAATTTTATTAAGTTGCGACTAAGAAATGAGGTTTCCCTTAAAGTGAATATATTATGTAAATGCTAACAATTTAAGCATAAAATTATAGACATTTAATAGGAATAATTAAATTTTCCAACACTTGCCTAGCAAGGCCTATCACATTCACTGTAAAACATTAGTTATGATATCATTTTCACTTACAATTTTCTCTAAACCAATAATTGTTAAGAGAGAAGGTCACTGTAGGAGGACAAATGGAAACCATCTCTTAAAAAACAATAATAAAATGAATTTTGGTTAGCATGCTCTGGATTTAGGGAGAACTTATAAAAACATTCCTAGGGAAATGACCACTAGTGGGGCTGTGTAAGGCCGGACCCACACTTCCCATGTTTCCAGCTTCCCACAATACTCCGAATCGACCTATAGAAAAGAATGTACAGTAGGAATTCAGTGTCATAGATGGTCACATTTTCATTTATCTTGACTACTTAGATGCTTAGCTAGAAAATGATTGAAAAAACTATGAACAACTTAGTTTTTTCAAGGAGCAAGCACTTTTTTCTACAAAAACAAATGATCTGATCTATTAAGTGACTTTCATATGCTACCAATTTTTTGTACAGAATCTCCCCAAGTAGTTCTAAAATGCTATAACCTCAAAGGTATCTATCTCTAACAATTCATGAAATTTAATTGCATTGCAAAGACTTTTCATGCTAACTTCAAGTTATTCTGACATACAGATATAATAAAATCTTATCTTAATAATAGAGTTAATACAAGAGAATGCTTCAGAGTAAATAAAAATTTGGCAACATGTGGAGATATTACTAAATACTACGGTAAATAAACATAGTAATTCTGTTTGTGTAAATAAGGAAATTACTTGGGAAGGAAGTACCATCTTTAGAATTTGGACTTCCCTTTAGCACAGAATACTGTAATGTGTTTAGCTTAGCTATGACAACTACAACAGTAAGAATTTACTTTGTAATAGAAAAAGTAGTCACTCTGATCGCTTTGTCTTTTTAGTATGCAGCCCAGAGGATTCAGAAAAAGATTACATTTACCATAATTAACATATATGTAAATGGAGATCATGGTTGTGAATGATAAATTTTCATAGCAATTTAAACCTTGTACAAATTAATCAACCACACAGACACTTGATTAATGAAAGGCAGTGTCACTTTAAAATGCAACATGTTAATATATATTACTGTTAGTGCAGATCAAAGAATCTTTAAATGTAAACCAATAAGAACAAAGTTCAATCTACATTTTTTAACAAATTTAATTCCCATATAATCATGGTGGCAATTTGATATAAAACTGTTATTGTGGTTCATATTTATTTACTAATTTTAGTGAAAAGTAGTGTAAATGAATTTTGGATGTTTCATATTATGATTGGATTCCCCAGATATAGGATTACAGTATCATTGAAGGGTAAAATGAATGCACAAAAGCAAGTACAAATTAGATACAGGTATTTATTCACATGTCATGCTAGATTTAGCAGTTTTCTTCTCTTCCCCATCTTTTTATCTCACTTGAGAGAGTTATATTAAACAGAGTCAGCACTCAATGACTGATATTCACTCAATACAACGTTGGAGAAGAGATTTAACATGCCACTTCACTAAGAGCTATATTTTCTTTATCTTTGAGGAATAAAAAGTAAAAATAGACTTGAATTTATTAAGAATTTATCTTCAATGTAAAAATGAATGCCTAATTTTCAGAAAAAATATTTATTAGAAAAAAATATATAATCTACAGTAATTGAATGTGTTCAAAATGTAAGGTCTTAAATATAAAGTTTAACTATAATCTTGTTTGATACAAACAGAAGTGAGGCATAAAAACAGATATATTGCTTTGCAAAGTCAATATCAGTTTGTATTATAAGTAAAACCCACAATGGATTATTGATTTTCATCCATAAATTGGAAGTTCAGGCCATTGCCAAATTTTTCCACTTAAATCAGTACATCATAGAATGCACTATTGATAAAAATATAAGTGATAAAATAACAAATCAAGAAAAACAGCAGCCTATACTAAAGAGGAAGATGAAATAAGTGTGTCACTCAGTTCTATGTCAAACTCCTAGTAGCATACTATACTTCATATAGCTAATAATTATTGAGTATCTTCTATGTGCCATATTAAGAACTTGGCACTTTTATAATATAAAGCAGCTTTTTTTATTTAATTGTTAAGTTATTTAATCCTAATAATCTAAACTAATAAAAGCGAAATATTAAAATTAACCGTTTCTCCGAGACAGGGTAAGCCACGCCCACCAGCCAATCAGAGCGGCTGTATGCAAATTAGCCCAGCCAACATGGCAGCCGCCACTCACGGACCTGAGTAAACAGCCCTTTCCATTGCGGCAGGAGGGAAAGTGAAGCTGCGCCCCTCAGCTCAGCTCTGATTAAACTGGCTCTAGCGAAACAGCTTTTTGAAACATTGTAACAATCATAGAATCCTCCGGAGCTGAAGGAAAGAGCAGCTCCGGCCTAACCAGTAAAAGTAACAATTGTTTCATTATAGACCCTGCGAGGTGAAGCAGAGGAGGCTTCGTTAGTAGTTAGAAGGCCCCCTTAAAGGAACAGTGTATCAATTATAGAAGATGACCCCAGGCCTTCAAGGAACAGTATCAATTATAGGCAATAAATCACAAAAACCTGCGTCCAGCCGGCCTTGCTGGGACATTGGGTCAATGGGAGCTGTGGGCAGCCTGAAAGCCCCTCACCCAGGCTGGTCAGGCACGCCAGAAGGTGGGCATCCCCCGAGGGGTCCCAGACTGCGAGAGGGCACAGGCCGGGTTGAGGGACCTCCCGAGTGCACAGAGCGGCTGCAGGGCGGGACAACGCAGGACTCAGGAGCCATGAGTGGGAAAGAGGCGGCAGGCTTGGAGGGCACCGGGAAGCGGGTAAGAGGCGGCAGGGTTGGAGGGCACCGGGAAGCGGGTAAGAGGCGGCAGGGTTGGAGGGCACCGCGAAGCAGGTAAGA
>PVJC01015250.1:0-35313 GCA_004026665.1 Murina feae
GGAAGGAAGGAAGGAAGGAAGGAAGGAAGGAAGGAAGGAAGGAAGGAAGGAAGGAAGGAAGGAAGGAAGGGAGGAAGGAAGAAAGGAAGGAGAGAGGGACGGAGGAAGGGGCCCTCGTCTGCTTGGCTCAGTGGATAGAGTATCAGCCTTCAGACTAAAAGGTTCCAGGTTCTATTCTGGTCAAGGGCATGTACTTGAGTTCCAGGCTCAATCCCCAGCTCTGACTGGGCACATGGGAGGTAATCAACAGATGTTATCTCTCTCATGTCGATGTTTCTCTCTCTGTCTCTCCCTCTACCTTCCACTCTCTAAAAATCAATGGAAAAATATCCTGGGGTGAGGATTACCAACAACAACAAAAATTAAAAGAAAAAACAAAGAAGATAAAGACCATCATTACTTACAATGATTTGGAGGAAAACTAAGACAACATTCTCAACTTACCTCTGGAATACATTTCCCTACCCAGTTATGATACAGAAGATACACTACCTCAATGTCCTGGAGACTGAATTCCTTCTGATCAGTAAAGTTTGCAGCCCCAGCACTAAGTTCCATCAGCATCTTGGCGATCTCAGGCTTTATGGCTGAAGTCAGCCGACTGGCTGCTTCCATGACATGCTCCTGCACATCTTTGAGTTGCATGGCTGCCTTGGAGTAGTGAGAGTTCCTGAACACAGTGCTGAAGAGATCTGTGAGGAAAGTACTGGCACGGCAGAAGACATTGAGGGCATCCAGGTACTTGGAGATGCCCTGCTGGATGTCGGCAATGGGAGTGGAGTGGGGCATGGCATGGTGGCAGCTGCCTGCAGTGGTCAGACTGCCCAGGGGGGCAGTGGTGGCTGTGGATGCCAGGGGAGCACTTAGTGCTCGGCCCAGCTCAGGCATCGGGTATTGCTGGTGCTGTTGCACCTTCTGCTTGGACCCGCCAAGCAGGAAGCGCCGCTTGTAGTCCATTTTACTGTCCTGGGCACTGCAGCAATACATGCGGGAGAGGGAACTGTCCCAGTGACTGTGAACAAGTCAGGATTCTGAGTCTTTTATCCCCCAAAACTGTAGCTAGGTATAAAAATAGTGGAGTTCTGAAAATATAAGATTTAAAAAAGGCATTTCTATGAGGCAGGTGACCATGGAATCCAATATAGATGTGAGAAGGACAACAGGTTTATATAATTAATATTTTCAGTGTAGGCAGGACCTCTGACAAAAAATAAGTGTGTCCAAAATGCTGTATAAGAACTGTTAGCATTCCACTCTCTTAATAAAAAGATATGCTTGAGAAAAATGCTGACCTCTAATTACTCTGCAAGAATATTTTGATACTTGTATTTACAATGGCAGAAAAATAACTTTAAAAATATAATAATGTATCTTTAATATACCAGAAAAGTTAGAACCCAAAAACCTACAAGCTGATCAACAGCAATTTAAAAAGCATACAGAACTACTTTCCTCTAAGTCCTTAGGAAGGAAGATCAAATCCCTGCAGTATTTTGACAGAGCCTGCCTGACAAATCCATTTACCTGTAAAGCTTGTTTTGAATGCAAAAAATTCCAAATTTTCTTTAATATTTTCTGAAAACAAGTTTTTGTTTTTAAAAAAATGGCATTTGTTATTATAAGTCTTTTTTCCTTTTGTTTGCTGAGGTAGCAGTTTCCTTGCAACATTAATAAGAGGTGCTTCCAGACTGGGTTGGCCCTCAATTGTAAAGTCCAAAGCAAGAATGCACAGATGTAATTGTAAGGCCTCTAAATCATTTCCTGTAAGGGGGAAAATAAGATAAAATTAGGAAAGTTACAGGACAATGAGTAATTTTGGAACAATAACTTCTGAAATGCTATTATGCACAAAGGTGGACTACAAATGCATAAGAAATCATATTTAGAACCTTACAAAACTAGGCACAACAATGAGATTTAAACTATGACATGATTGCTAGAAAATTCCTTGAGTTGTAGCACAAAAATAATGCAACAAAAGTTTGATTCCACACCAACAACCCCAAAGCTAAGGCTAGTAACTGATACATTGAGCAGGGCCTGAATTCATGTTGACAAGTACAGCATCCATACAATTTTAAGGGGATTTTGGAAAGGGAGTGATTAGCAAAGCCTGAGAGAAATCAGGAAGGTTGTTAGGAAGAAAATGTTACTTTGATGTAGGGCTTGATTATAGGATATGCTGTGACAAGTGCAAAAGGGATATGTGGGCTAATCAGGTGAAAGGACCTCCACAGCAAAGGCCCTGAAGCAGGATGGCACCGGGTCTCATCAGCATACCCTATTGAAATAAAGAACAATGTATAGGGATTCAAGAGTAGAGTAGAGGATTCTGAGAATCAAATCAACAATTTGGAATATGAGGAAGAAAAAATCACCCAATCAAAAGGGCAAAAAGAAAAATGAATTAAAAAATTAAGATCATGTAAGGAGCCTCTGGGACAACTTCAAAGGTTCCAACATTTGCATTAAAGGGGTGCCCGAAGGAGACGAGAGAGAGCAAGATATTGGGAACCTACTGAAGAAATAATGACAAAAAACTTCCCTTACCTGGGAAAGAAATAGACTTACAAGTTCAGGAAGCGCAGAGTGTCCCAAACAAGAGAAACACAAAGAGGCCCACACCAAGACACATCATAATTAAAATGCCAAGGGTTAAAGACAAAGAGAGAATCTTAAAAGCAGCAAGACAAAAGCAGTTAGTTATCTATCAAGGAGTGCCCATACAACTGTCAGCTAATTTCTCAACAGAAACTATTCAGGCCAGAAGGGAGTGGCAAGAAATACTCAAAGTGATAAACAGTAAGGACCTGCAACCAAGATTACTCTATTCAGCAAAGCAATCATTTAGAATTGAAGGCTAGATAAAAGCTTCACAGACAACTCTAACTGGTTTGGCTCAGTGAGTAGAGCATTGGCTTGTGGACTAAAGGGTCCTGCATTTGATTCCAGTAAAGGGCACATGCTCGGGTTGCAGGCTCAATCTCCAGCAGGGGGCATGCAGTAGGCAGTCAATCAATGATTCTCTCTCATCACTGATATTTCTCTGTCTCTCCCTTCCTCTCTGAAATCAACAAAAATATATTTTTTTTAAAAAAAGCTTCACAAACAAGAAAAAGCTAAAGGAATTCATCACCACCAAACCCATACTACATGAAATGTTGAATGGTATTCTTTAAGAAGAGGAGGAGGAGGAGGAAGAAGAAGAAAAGATTAAAAAATCTGAACAATAAAATGGCAATAAATACATATATACAATAACTGAATCTAAAAATCAAAATAAATGTATAAGAAATCTAATGAAAAAAATAAACTGATAAATAAAATAGAATCAGAGGCATGGAAATATAAAACAGACTGATAAATCTGAGAGGGAAAGGATGAGGGATGTGTGGGAAGAAATTAACCAAAGATCTTATATGTATACTAGAGGCCCAGTGCACAAAAATTTGTGCACTGGGGAGGGGGGGGAGTCCCTCAGCCCGGCCTGTGCCCTCTTGCAGTAGGGACCCTTTGGGAGATGTCCATCTGCTGGCTTAGGCCTGCTCCCTGGGGGCCTGGGCCTAACTGGCAGTCAGAAACCCCTCTGGCAGCCTGGGAACCCTCAAGGGATGTCCACTTGCCAGTGGGGAGGTATAAGCCGCAGTCGGACATCCTTAGCACTGCTGAGGAGGCAGGAAAGGCTCCCACCACCACTGCTGTACTGGCACCCATCAGTACACCTGTGGGAGTGTACTGACCATCAGGGGGCAGCTCCTGCATTGAGCGCCTGCCCCCTGGTGATGTGTGTCATAGTGACCAGTCATTCCCAGCCATTCTGCTGTTAGGGACAATTTGCATATTACTCTCTTATATAGGATAGAGGCCTGGTGCATGGGTGGGGGCCGGCTGGTTTGCCCTGAAGGGTGTCCTGGATCAGGGTGGGGGGTCCCGCTGGGGTGCCTGGTCAGCCTGGGTGAGGGGCTGATGGCTGTTTGCAGGCTAGCCACAGCCCCTTAAGTATGGGGGGGTCCCCACTGGGGTGCCTGGCCAGCCTGGGTCTAAGGGCTGAAAGCTGTTTTCAGGTTGGCCACAGCCCCTTCAGGGTGGGGGTCCCCAATGGGGTGCCTGGCCAGCCTGGGTGGGGGGCTGATGGCTGTTTGCAGGCTGGGCACTGCCCTCAGCGACCCAAGCTCCCAGCAAGGCTGGCTGGAGGCAGATATCTGGGATTTATTTATCTTCTATAATTGAAACTTTGTTGCCTTGAGTGAGGCCACAACCAGCCAGGGCAGACGGGAAGCTTGGCTTCCTCCATTGCCAGGGCAACCAAGCCTCCTGCTTGCTCCAGCTCCTTGGCTGCTGGCCACAATCTTGGTTGGGTTAATTTGCATATTGTTGCTCTGACTGGACAGTGGGCGTGGCTTGGGCGTAGCAAAGGTGTCGTCAATTTGTATGTTTCTCTTTTATTAGATTAGACTAGAGACCCAGTGCACGAATTCGTGCCTTGGTAGGGTCCAGCCACCCATTCTGATGGGGGCCCATTGGGGGCAAGGCTGGTGGGGGGAGGGGGCATGGGGGATTGGCCAGCTGGCCCTGCTCCCGATCAGGGTGAGGAGGCTGATTGGGGCCGGAGGTGGGTCGTGGGAGGTTGGCCAGCCGGCCCCACCCTCAGCTGGGGTGGAGGGGCTGTTCAGGAGGGGCCAACCAGGGGGAGTGGCCGTGGGAGGTTGGGTGGTTACCGATTGGGGCCCAGATCAGGCAGGTTGGCTGCTGTGGTGCGTTTCACAGCAACAGACATTTTCGTCACTTGGCTTTTATGTATATAGGTATGCATTACTTATGGACACAGACAATAGGGTGGTGAAGACCTGGGGCAGGGTGGTGTGCGGTGGAAGAGGGCAATGGGGGGGTAAATGGGGACATCTGTAATATTCTCAACAAAGTGACATACATCATTTCCCCTCAAAGCCCTTTGGCCAGAATTACTCACTCAGTATCAATGTAACTACAAGAGAAGCTGGGAAATGAAAGGAGAGATATGGAGTAATAAGAAAGCATTACAGTTGGCCACAGCTGTCCACCCAGCTCAGATTTGTGTTGCAAAGTTCTAACCAGATGGCAAAAGCAATTCTGATTCCACCCTGGAGAGGCTGAATTGTAATGTGGAGCCACTACAGTTGCTTTCCCGAGGTCAGGTGATTCTTAACACAGGCTGCTCCAGGACCTGTTTTTTTTTTTTGTTTGTTTGTTTGTTTTTGTATGTATGCAGTATGAGGAAATGAAGCACTGAGGAGGAAGAGGTCAGATTCCTTTGAGAAATTGATGAAAGAACACTCCTTAGTCAAATATATATCCAAAACATCAAAGTTTCCATTCATTTTTAGCATTGGAGTCCCAGGTGAAAAACTACCTGCCCTTGACACTCCCTGTGCTTCCCTTCCCTGACACAGAGCTGCAGGCAACAGGTGACTATAAAAATGGAGCCTCATTTTCTGCATCTAGAGGTGACCCAACAGATAACCAAGCATTGGAGGTCTAAGGCTCAGGCTAATGGGTTAAGGGGAATCAAAGAAAAATACACTTTGAACCCTTTGCACCCATACCACTCATTACCTATGCCCCTATATATTCTCAAGGTATGGTCTTTTGATCATGAGCATCAGAACTAAATTGTCCAGGACCAAAGGTACACCTGCACTTGGATAAGTCTGTCTATATTAGTGTACAGGGGTGGTCACCACGGCCACTAAATATGTTATTAAGAATGAAAAAAAATTTTTTTTAAATCCTCACCCAAGGACATGTTTCCTGGCAATGGCCAGTGTGGCTCAGTTAGTTGGGCATCATACCACAGACCAAAAGGTCTTGGGTTCAGTTCCCAGTCAGGGCACATGGACTGTGGGCTCCATCCCTGGTAGGAGGTGTGCAGGAAGCAGTCAATTGATGTTCCACTCTCACATCGATGTTTCTCTCTCTTTCTCTCTCTGCCTCTCCCTTCCTCTCTCTCTCAAAATCAATAAAAATACATTTTTTAAAAAATTCAGATTCCTGGGGTACAATCCAAACCTAAATAAAGAATCAATCTTTAGGGGGTAGAAGCAGATACATTTTTTTAAATCTTCCCAGGTGATTCTCATGTATGCTATAATTTGAGAACCAAAATACTTAGTTGAAAACCTGCTGAAAGCAACAAGGATTGAGGGCACCTTAGCATGGACATACTGAAGATACTGACTACATGAATACCATTTAATGCAACTCAAGTATTTCACCAATATTCCTATACATTCAAGAATCCAGAAAGGATCTCACCGTGAGGTCACAGTTCGATTCCCAGTCAGAGCACATGTCTGGGTTGTGGGGCTCAATTCCGAATGGGTGGTGGGGGGAGGGAGGTGTGCAGGAGGCAGGCGACCAATTATTCTCTCTCATCACTGATGTTTCTATCTCTCTCCCCTTCTCCCTCTTCCTTCTTCACTGAATAAAAATTTATTTTTAAAAAAGTGATATATCTAGGTACTCAGGTACTTATTTGTGTGCACTTTAAACTTAAAAAAATAATTTTAATATGTTTTTACTAGAGGCCCAGTGCATGACATTCATGCACTGGGGGTGGAAGGGTTCCTCAGGTCGGCCTGGGCCCTCTCACAGTTCAGGACCCCTCAGGGAATATCTGCCTGCTGACTTAGGCCCACTCCCCAGGGGGACATCCCCCGAGGGATCCTTAGTGCTGCTGCAGAGGCAGGAGAGGCTCCCGCCACCACCACTGCACTTGCCAACCATGAGCCCCAGCTCTGGCTGAGCAGCGCTCCCTCTGTGGGAGCACACTGACCACCAGGGGGCAGCCCCTGCATTAAGCTTCTGACCCTGGTGGTCAGTGTGCATCATAGTGACCAATCATTCACCGTTCAGTTAATTTGCATGTTAGCCTTTTATTATATAGGATTATATAGGATTAGAGAGGGGAAGGGAGAGGGATAGAGAGAGAGAAACATCAATAAAGAGAAACAGACAATAATTGTATACCTATGGATAAGGACAGTGGGGGGGGGGCAAGGACAGAAGGTGGGGTGGGAACTGGGAGGAGGGGAACTATGGGGGAAAAAAGAGGAACAACTGTAATAATCTGAACAATAAAGATAAATAAAAAAAATAAATAAATAAATAAATAAATAAAGAGAAACACCATTGGCTGCCTCCTGCATGCCCCGCAACTGGGGCACATACCCTGACTGGGAAACGAACTGTGACTTCCTGGTTCATGGGTTGATGCTCAATCACTATGCCACACCAACCAGGCTGATATATCACTTAAAAAAAAAATCTTCTGCCCTTGCTAGTGCACAAAGACGTCATGGGTTCGATTCCTGGTCAGGGCACATGCCCTGTTTGCAGACTTGATCCCTAGTGGGCAGGAGGCAGCTATTGAAGTTCCTCTCTCACATAGATGTTTCTCCTCCCTCTCCCTTCTTCTCTCTCTAAAAATCAATAAAAATATATTTTAAAAATACAATAAAGTTCTTGTCAATGCTGTCTTACTGTATTTTTAATGCTTCCTACACCCATATTTTTCTGCCTGAAAGGCTAAGACATGTTTGTATGTTTTACTGCTGCCTAAGATTCTCAAACACATAGCAGAGAAAGGACACTTTAGTAGATGTTACATCTTTTCAACACCACAATAACTTACAAAAGTTCTCATATTAAAATTGAATTCAAAACTGATTACATCATTTAAAATAAAGCATTCCATTATGCAATCAATATAATCAGCAATTTCTATTTCAAACAACAAAGAACATGCTACAGAAAGTTAAAGCAAAGAGGGTTTTGTTATATCCATAACTGATAAGATATAAAAAGTGCTCATCCTAAGAAAATCTGAAGGACTTCCCTTTAGAGAGTACAATGGATAAGGTGGCCTTGGGGCAGACTAACTGGGTGAGATCCTGGCTCTGCCACTTACCAGCTATGTGACCTTGGGCAAGTTCTTTAACCTCTCTGTGCCTCAGTTTCATTGTCTGCAAAATAGATATAATAACAGTAACTACTGTTATGGAGTTAAATTTATACATATAAAGAAAGCACTTAGAATCATGTCTAGTACATATGAAGCGCTATATATTTTATCTCGTTATTATCATTCCCATACAATAAGGCTTTGCTACCTCTGTTTTTCTGGAAAAAGTTACTAACAAGAAAGGTCTTATAAAGCCCTCAAACCCTGAGTCTATGTATGTATCCTAGGGCGGGCAGCATCAAGCTTCAGTGAAGTGATAGCTATAATTTCTCAACACAGAGGACGAATTTTAAATTCATTCCAGTTATTGAGCCAATAGAAAAAATGGAGTGAAAAAGCAGTCCTGTTGACAGCAATGGTATGGCACAAAGTAGCCTCATTTTAAGATGACCAGCTAAATTAATAGTCTCATGCACTTACCTACACAACCTCCCCAACCCCAATGACACAATAGTAAAGACGTTTGAAATACGGAATCACAACATAACAGTAATAAAAAGGACTGTGGGTATAGTCTATTTTAATGCTGGCTACTTTCTAGAAGACGGAGAGAAAGAAGTCAATCGTATGAAAAGACAGACCAGAGCACAGCTAGACATTTCCCAGAACACACAGTCAAATGTGGGCAGAAAAGCAGAGCCCTTTTTCTGGCAAAGTTGGGTAAATACCCCACTTTGAGTGAGCAGATAGAGAAATCAGGAGTGGGAAATAGTTTCATTTATCTGATCTCCTCCATACTTCTTACTCTGATCAATGAATCTTGGAAGAACAGGAACCTCTTGTCAATTCCTACATTATCAGCTCAGTTCTTCATTGACAAGGATCGCCAGATAGTGAAAAAACCAAAGCATCAAAAGACAACGAAGATGAAAAAGAGGTCATTACTTATTTTGTTAGCTTAGTGTCTACATATCAATTGAAGGTAATTATAGAGAATATTTACTGAATCCAGGGATTGCATTTTGAAATCACTGTAATTGTATTTTCTGAAGTGCTCAATGTAAAGTATATAATTAAAAAAACACACATTATTTTAAAAATTAAAACAGTTCTGGCTGAGTGACGTAGTTATTTTGTAGTGTCTTCCTGTACACCAAAAAGTGGCGGGCTCAATTCCCAGATAGGGCACATACCTAGTTGGGGGTGCATATGAAAGATGTTTCTCTCTCTCTCTCTCTTTTGCACTCTTTCTAAAGTCAATAACCATATCCTTGAGTGAGGATTTAAAAAAAACCCAACATATCAGAGCCCAGAAAAAAACAATTTTAGTCCTAGAAAAAAACCTGAAAAAAAATTCTGACATCTACAGTGAGGTCTGAGAAGAAAAATCACAAAGGAAGCAAATCATAAAGGAAGCAGAAATCAGGAAAGAATTCTTGGAAATAAGAAATATGACTGCCAAGATGAAAAACAAGGAAAGAAATAAAATGGGAGTGGAGTAGGGTATAGGAGATACACATACACAAGCACACCCACACATCTGTCTATATTTTTTTAAATGAAGCAATGGAAGAATAAACCAAAACCAATAAAAATGTTTTTCTATGAGATATAGAAAGGAACAAAAGCAGAGAAGAAAGCCATACTTCTCTCAATCTACCTTGCTTTATAGCTTTACTAGAGGCCCAGTGCACAAATTTGTGAACCAGTGGGGTCCCTTGGCCTGGCCTGCGGGATTGGGCCATGAGGGATCAGCCTAAAACCAGCTCTCCGACATCCCCTGAGGGATCCCGGATTGTGAGAGGGCACAGGCCAGGCCTAGGGACCCCACCAGTGCAGAATCAGGGCCCGGGAGAGACACAGGAGGCTGGCCAACCTGGGAGGGACTGCAGGAGGGCTCCTGGGCATATCTGGCCATCTTGCTACAAGCTAACCTACAGGTGGGAGTGTCTGCCTCCTCCTGGTGCTTAGTGCTCGTCATAACAACTGGTTGACTATCTGCTCCCTGGTGGTCAGTGCACGTCATAATGAGCAGTTGAGTGGCCATAGCATATCATTAGCAAATTACGCTTTGATTGGTTGAACGACCGACCAAACACTTAGCATATTAGGCTTTTATTACATAGGGTCTTTAGAATCATGTAAATATTGTATATAATTTTTAAAAATATATTTTATTGATTTTTTACAAAGAGGAAGGGAGAGAGATAGAAACATTGATGAGAGAGAAACATCAATCAGCTGCCTCCTGCACATTCCCCCTGGGGATGTGCCCACAACCAAGGTACATGTCCTTGACCAGAATCGAACCTGGGACCCCTGAGTCTGCAGGCCCACGCTGTATCCACTGAACCAAACTGGTTAGGGCTGTATATAATTTTTAAAAAGTAAGTTTTAAAAATCCCTAAAAAGAAAAATATAGACAAATGAATCTAAACTATCAAGAAGATTTATGTCAAGTAAACAGTGACATAAATGTACCTCTCTGATATTATTGTCATACAAAGGAAAAGAGACACCGGTATGAAATCAAATAAAAAAATTTTAATTCTTTATCTAAATTTGAAATATCAACCTGAAATTAGGCTTTTTTTTCTTTCCAAAAAATAAATACTTTTCTACCTAGAATTTACATCCCAATTGCAACAAATGCCCCTAATACAATTTCCCACCAGAAAGAATCAGAGTTCCTTACAGTACAGAAATGGCTGATTCTAGATCTCGGGTCAGAAACAAAAAGGTAAGCCCTAGAATTCTTATCAGGCCAGATCCAAGGAACCCATCTAATACTACCTGGTTGTGTCAAAAGGACCCAGAGTCAACCTGAAGGAAAAGCGCTATAAATGGCCAATAATGAGATAATTTAGGCATCAAAAGGAGTAACTTTTCAGGAGAAAATTTCAGAAAAAATATAAAAATTAATGAATTTGGACTTGGCAATGATTTCTTGAATATGACACCAAAAGCACAGGAAACCAAGGCTAACTAGACTTCATAAAAATTAAAACTTTTGTATATCAAAGGATACTATCAATTGACTGAAAAGGTAGCTCATACAATGGGAGAAAAATATTTGTAAATCATGTATCTGAAAAGGAATCAATATCCAGAATATATAAAGAAGTTCTACAACGCATGATAAAGAAAACCAAAGGCTACTGAGTCAAAAAAACCACAGTCAACTTGTAAAATGGGTAAAGAACTTGAATAGAAATGTGTCCAAAGAAATAGACAAACAGCCAATAAGCACAGGAAAAGATACTTAACATCACTAATCATTAAGGAAATGCCATGCAAAACCACAATGAGATATCACTTCATATCCATAAAGATAGTTATTATAAAAAGGGGGGAAAACAAGCATAAAATAACATGTTAGCAAGGATGGGAAGGAAATGGAATCCTGCGCATTGCTGGTGGGAATGTAAAGTTGTACAGCCACTGTGGAAAGCAGTATGGCAATTCCTCAAAAAATTAAACATACAATTATCACAAAATACAGCAATTCCAATCCTGAATATATATACAAAAGAACTGAAAGCAGGAACTTGAACAGTTATTTGTACACCAATTATCACTGTAGAAGTAGCAAAAAGGAGGAAACAAGCCAGATGGACACTGACGAATGAATGGGAAAACAAAATGTGGTATAACCGTACAATGGTCTATTAGCCTAATAGGAAATCCTAATACATGCTTCAGTATGGATGAGCCTATATCCATCCATGTGGCAAGCTATCACTCTACTTGTCAGGCCTTTGGTTTGCAAAAACCTGGCAATGGTTGCAGTATCTGTGCCTTAGGGTAGCTGCTTTGGTAAAGAAAGCAGAGATCATGGTTTCTATTTAAAAGTCTAGGCCAGCCCTGACCAGTTTGGCTCAGTGGGTGGAGCATCGCCTGTGGACTCAAAGGTTCCGGGTTCGATCCCAGTCAGGGGCATGTATCTTGATTGCGGGCACATCCCCAGTGGGGAGTGTGTAGGAGGCAGCTGATCGATGTTTCTCTCTCATGGATGTTTCTAACTCTCTATCCCTCTCTTCCTCTCTGTAAAAATCAATAAAATGTATTTTAAAAATAAATAAATAAATGAAAGTCAAGGCCAGGTAACAGGATCATCGAACACACTCAGGCTTGATATGGGTGGACAGTGCTGGCTGTTTCTGTGGGGAGCCCGTCCTTTTATCCTTTATGTTTACAGCATTTTTCACTACATACACACACCCACACACACGCGCACAAAATTTCTTCATTTCTCTAGTCAAATATGTTCATCTGTTCTTTTACAGTCTCAGGTTTTGCAACTAAATATAGATGAACCCTTCGAAGCAGATATACAAAATGTCTAACAAGCACATGTAAAGATGCTAAAAATAATTAGTAATCAGGGAAATGCAAATCAAAACCACAAGATTCCACTTTACAACCTCAAGGATGTCTATAATAAAAAAGAGACAATAACAAGTACTGGCAAGGATGTGGAGAAATTGGAAGCCTGTGGCAATGTAAAATGGTGCAGATACTTTGGAAAACAGACTGGCAGCAGCTTAAAAGGCTAAATATAGCCCTGATCGGAGTTCTCAATGGTTAGAACATTGGCCCAAGCATCAAAAGGTCTTGGGTTTGATTCTTGGTCAAGTGCACATTGCTGGGTTGCAGGTTTGACCAGCCCTGGTATGCGGGAAGCAGTCAATCCATGTCTCTCTCCCACCGATGTTTCTCCCTCTCTCTTCCCACTCCCTTCCACTCTCTCTAATAATCAAAGGAAAAAAATATCCTTGGGAGAGGATTAACAAAACAAAACAAAAAGGTTAAACACTGAATTACCATATAAATAAGTAACTCCACAACTAGGTATATACCCAAGAATGAAAAAACGTGTTTACCAAAAACCTGTATATGAAAGTTCAGAGCAACATTATTCAAAATAGTAAAAAAGAGGAAACAACCGAAATGTCTATCAACAGATAAATGAATCAACAAAATGTAATCTAGGCATAAAACGAGATACTACTACTCAGGCATAAAAAGGAAAAAAGTGCCCTGACTGGTTTGGCTCAGTGGATAGACGTCGGCCTGCGGCCTGGGGAGTCCCGGGTTCGATTCCGGTCACGGGCATGTACCTTGGTTGTGGGAACATCACCAGTGGGGAGTGTGCAGGAGGTAGTTGGTCAATGTTTCTCTCTCATTGATGTTTCTAACTATCTCCCCTTCTCTCTGTAAAAAATCAATAAAATATATTTTACAAAAAGAAGGAAAGAAGTACTGATGCATGCTATGACATAAATCAACAGTCGTCAACTGGTGGTCAGTGAGGTCCAAAAGATTGGCGACCGCTGACATAAATTGAGTTTTGAAAACATGTTGCCCTAGCTGATTTGGCAAAGTGGACAGAGCATCAAAACCTGCAGATTGAAGGGTCCCGTCTTCAATTCTAGTCAAGGGCATATGCCTGGGACTGCAGGCTCAATCCGCAGTAGCAGCCAATCAATAATTCCCATCACTGATGTTTCTATCTCACTCCCCCTTCCTCTTTGAAATCAATAAAAATATTCTATATAATAAAGAGGTAATATGCAAATTGACCATCACTCCAACACACAAAATGGCCACCCCCCATGTGGACACAAGGTGGCCACCACAAGATGATCAACTGGGGAGGGCAGATGGGGGCAACCAGACCTGCAAGGGAGAACAGTTGGGGTGACTGGGCTAGCAGGGAGAGCAGTTGGGGTGACTGGGCTAGCAGGGGAGGACAGTTAGGGGCAACCAGGCCAGCAGCAGAGGGCAGTTAGAGGCAAATGGGCCAGCAGGGGAGCAGTTAGGGGTTGATCAGGCTGGCAGGGGAGCAGTTAGGGGGTGATGAGGCTGGCAGGCAGAAGCAGTTAGGGCCAATTAGGCAGACAGGCAGGCGAGCAGTTGGGAGCCAGCACACCTGGATTGTGAGAAGGATGTCTGACTGCCTGTTTAGGCCTGATCCCTCAAGGGGTCCCAGATTGAAGAGAGTGCAATGCAGGCTGGGCTGAGGGACACCCCCACCCCCATGCACGAATTTCGTGCACCAGGCCTCTAGTATATTAAAAAAAGAAGAAAAAAGAAAACATCATGTTAAGTGAAGGAAGTCAGACACAAAAAGCCACATATTGTATGATCCCATTCATATGAAATGTCCAGCACAGGCAAATCCATTGAAACAGAAAGTAGATTACTGATTGTGTAGGGCTGGGTTGACAGGAAGAATGAAGAACGGTTGCTAATGAATATGGTTGTTGTTCTGATATTAACTGTAATGATAGTTGTATAACTGTGAATATACTAAAAATCATTGACTTACACATTTTAAATAGATATTGTATGGCATGAGTTATATTTCAATAAAACTATTATTTTAAAAAAGAAAAAAAAACATGAAAGACTCCATAAACAATTTCCTCTTTATAGAAAAAAGATACAAAAATTTTTCCTCTCTAGTTCACAACAATGTAAATTTAAATATATACCCTTACTAATGTGGAGACACTACAGGAAGTTCTTTAGAGAGATTAGTGAAGTTATTGTCTATGAAGTTCAAAGCCCAACCATTTCTATGTTTTTTTGGCAGTTCAGAATGACACAGGCCATATTTAGAAATGCACTCCAGAAAAATGCTTTGAAGACTTTTAGTCTCAACATTCATAAATACCTACCCAGGCAAGAAAGTATGCCTGAAAGATTTAGTTCTCTCTCTTCTTAGGACTGTCCTTTTTTTGCTCCTCTTCTATGCTGTCACATTAAAAGAAAGATACAAAAAGATGGTAGTTCTCCTAGCAATCCTCCTTAGTTGCTTCTGAGCCACACACCCCCTCTGACAGACCTGAAGTGCTGGGTGGTTACTCAGAACTCTAAACTGTGCCCTGTCTGTTTCAACATATTCTCCCTGGGCAGGGTTCCCTAATCCATCTCTCTAAGCCAGATCTTTCTCCTGTGCTACAGATCCCAAATATCCGGATCCTTATGAAACAGGCCTCCATGTCAAATGTCCAAACCAACTCTCCCCAGTCTTTCAGTGGCAGCACCACTTACTTACCTAACAAGCCAGAAACCTGGAAGTTATTCTCTATATCTCGTTCACCTCTACATCGACTTAATCATCCTTTATAATAAAAGCCTAATATGCTAAGTGTCCGGTCGTCCATTCAACTAATCAAAGTGTAATACGCTAATGATACGCTAAGGCTGCTCAACAGCTCGCTATGATGTGCACTGATCACCAGGGGGCAGATAGTCAATCAGTAGGTTAGCTTGCTGCTGGGGTCCAGCCGATCAGGACTGAGCAAGACAGTCTAGACATGCCCTGGAGCCCTCCCGCAGTCCTTCCCTGGCTGGCCTACCTCTCATGTCCCTCCCTGGCTCTGGTCATACATGGGTGGGATCCCTTGGACTGGCCTGCACTCTCTTGCAAACCAGGACCCCTCAGGAGATGTAGGAGGGCCAGTTTCGGCACAATTCCACACGTTAGGCCAAGGGACCCCACTGGTGCATGAATTCATGCATCGGGATTCTAGTTTAGTCATATCCTTCCTGCCTTCTTAATATCTGTAAGATCTTTTCCCTTCTACCTTCACTGCCAATCCAAAGTTCAGACCATCTTCACCTCTTGCCTGAATTACAGAGAGCCTCCTGAGTGATTTCGCAAATATCTGGAGTGCTCCCCTCTGGTTGCTGTGTGGTTGTTCTAGGGTCAATTTAATCATGTCACCCTCCTGTGTAAAATCCATATGGCTCTCCACTACACTGAGCAACTTTCTTACACCACCACTCCCAATCTCTACCCAACACTGCCCAGTTCTTGCTGTGCCATCTTTCCTCTCGCCATCCACACATTCAGTTCCCCTGCCTGGAAAGCTCTCCTGGCTCTCACTCACTCCTCCTGGATATCTAAGTTAGACATTGCCTCCTCTGGGAAGCCACACTGACAAAGACTGAGTTAGGAGCAACTCTGTCATAACACCCATTTCAAGGCCCATCTTTAGTATTATCTTTGCTGTACCACACCGTATCACAACTGCCAGTTTCTTTTGTGCTTCCCTGTCATTCAAGATACTTGAGAGTGCTAAGCACACTGTAAACATTCAACAGGTATTTGTTGAATGATTAGTTCATTCTTAGTATTATTTAATGGTTATGTCTACACAGCATTCACACAGTCAGCCTTGCCATTTACAGAGGCAGCAGTTAAATGCTGATATAAGGTTCCGCTTTATCTAAAAAAAAAAAAAGCTACTTTGTTCATACAAAGTACTCCTCAGCAAAATGAACCATTCATTAAATGTCTACAATGGAGCTTTAGATACACTGTCTCATTTTTAATGCTCACTAGAACTGAAAAACATCGGACATTAACTACATGTGTACTAAGTGCCAGGCATTGTGCTATGCACTTTATACTTGCTACCCAATTTAATGCTCACAACGACCCTGTGAGGTAGGCGAGGCATCTAAAGAGGTTAAGTGAATTCTTTAGGTTCTTGCCACTTGGATAAGGTAGTAGTCACCAACAGAGCTGGATTTGGGGCCTGGCTGTCTGTTACCAGAGGCTGAGTGCTCTGTCAGTCAAACATCTAACCAAAGAAATTCTGTTTCTCACTCTCGGATGATTTAAATAAAGCTGCAGACTTCTTGGAATTGACATAACATTGAGCTGGAGCAAGGAAAAGTGACCTCTCTTTAGAAGATCATACCCACTGCATTGCTGATGACACCCAAATTCCACTCTCCAGTCAAGACCTCTCCCCACCAAGACTAGACTCATAAAACATCTCCTCACATGTTCCAACTTACCTAGTCACCCTTCAATCCCCTGCTCCTTTTGCTGTATTTACTGCCAATCTTGCCTAAGGTGTTACTATCCCTGTCTTGTTTCTTTGCCTTTATGTCCCTTAAACTCAATCCTGCCAATCTTATTCACCACAATTCACAGTTGAATCCTGTTCACCTGTTCTACAGCAACTACTCCATGAATGTTACCTGCTGTTAATGTTACATCCTCTCTTCACCACACTGTTCAGCTTCCAAGGAACTAACTATGCCTTCCAGAACAAGCATGTGAGGCAGAAGCCAAGCCACCAGATGCTCAGGCCCCAGCTCTTTCAATGAAAGCACACAGAAGGTATATCTCAAAGCTAGCTGATAACAAGAACAAAATCTCAGTAGCAAACTAAAAATGTATGAGAACGCCCTAACCGGTTTGGCTCAGTGGCTAGAATGTCAGCCTACAAACTGAAGGGTCTCAGTCAGGTTCGATTCTAGTCAAGAGCATGTACCTTGGTTGCGGGCACATCCTCTGTGGGAGGTGTGCAGGAGGCAGCTGGTTGATGTTTCTCTCTCATCAACGTTTCTCTCTTATCCCTCTCCCTTCATCTCTGTAAAAATCAATAAAATATATTTTAAAATGTATGAGAATGTTAGATACTGGAATTAGAAACTAACAAATGGCTCTGATCCCAAGGAACCAAACATTCTATTTTATTCCATTTCACAAAAGTAGTAAGTCAGCATTCATTCCATTAGGACAACAATTCTCAATAGTGGAGATGATCACACAGGCACTCACATGCCCAGGAGACATTTAGCAATGTCTGGAAACTTTTTAAAAATCCTCACCTGAGAATATGTTTATTAATTTTGGAGAGAGAGGAAGAGGAGGGGAAGAGGTGCATCAATGTGAAAGAGAAACATCATCGTCTCCCACATGCACCCCCACTGGGGACTGAATCTGTAACCTAGGCATGTGCCCTGACCAGGAATCCAACTCACAACCTTTTGGTGTAGGGGACGATACTACAACCAACTGAGCCACCTGGATGGGGCTGAAAATATTTTTTGGTGTCACAAGTGGGCGAGTGCTAGTGGTAAGGCCAGAAATGCTGCCAAACATCCTACAACGCATAGCACAGCCCCCTGTCCATCAAAAGACAAAGAATTATCCACCCAAAAGGTCCACAGTGCCGCTGAGCAACTGCTAACAAACAACGCTTTGAGCTCCTTCTACATTCAAGTTACCTAATACATAAAAAGTTACTTCTTTCTGGGAAGATGATACAAACTTCCCCATAAATTAAGCTACAACAGGTCCCTAACACAGTATCACTGGAAAAGAGGTGGGTAAAAACTAAGTAAGCAGTTTAGAAAACAAATGCCATGAGTTTAGAGGAAGGAGAGCACCACAGAGGTTGAGACCCAATCAGAAATCTGAGAGAGCAGATGGGGCTCCTTAGTTCACTCTGAGCCTGCCAGTCAAGGCCTTCAAAATAACCAGAACCCACCTTTTCAGCCTTAGTCGTAACAGGTCTTCTTCAATCCACCCTTTGCTGCTGCCACTGTTCACCCATGACAGCAGCTGGTCTGTAGGATTACTACTCCCATCCCTACTGTTAACCACTGAAAACCCCTCACCTACTACACAAAAGCTCTGCCCTCCAGCTGAGCAGCACCTGCTCCCTTCCTCCAAAGCTGAGGAGGATATATCGTCATATCAACCTAATGGTGTTGCTGTGATTCCTACAGGAAGGAGATAATGAAAAGATAAAGATGGAAAATGCTTTAAATGGCTCAGGCCCTAAGGCCTTGTCCTCGCCCACCTAAAATCAGTGCTTAGCAGCAGCAGCCAGGAGCTGCCTCATTTCCTGTAGTTGCTCCATAAAAATAGGAAGTGGTGGAGGAAGTTCACAAAGCAGAAACAAAAGTAATCACTGTCCAGCTTCCTGAACACAAATCACTGAACAGGGAGGGTATCATTAAAACATAGAAACGGAGGGTAGGCATGGAGAGCCAAGGCCAGAGGAAAGGAAGTGACTTCTGGGTCCACCAGGTCCAGACTGTCCCCAAAGAAAAATATGTGCAAAACTGGACAATAGCCTATTATACAGAAACAGTGTCCAAGGAAATAAATTAATTAAAAGCATGTTAATTTAAAGAATCATGTGAAAACGCCTGAAACACTAAAATCCTATCAGTAAAAAATGTCAACGAAAAAGTTTTAAGGAGGCTAAGATTAAACTATTTTTTTTCCTTTTAGTCAAGAAGCTACTAAAACTGCTGTTAAAACAAAATGATTAAATAACTGATCAGTTGACAAGATCAAAAGCCCAATGTTATCCTAAGCTGAGCTACCAAAACTCAAGTACACAGAAAAAAACACTACTAAATAAAAATTCTAATCATAGAATTCTAAACAATTCTAATCAGAGCATCCTATCTAATAGAGATAATATGCAAACTGACCGTCACTCCAACACACAAGATGGCTTCCCCCATGTGGACACAAGTTGGTCACCACAAGATGGCTGGCAGGGGAGGGCAGTTGTGGGCAATCAGGCCTGCAGGGGAGGGCAGTTGGGAGGGTCCAGGCCTGAAAGGGAGGGCAGTTGGGCCAATCAGGCCAGCAGGGAAGCAGTTAGGCATCGATCAGGCTGGCAGGTGAGTGGTTAAGGGGCAATCAGGCAGGCAAGCAGGCAAGCAGTTGGGAGCCAGCAGTCCTGGATTGTGAGAGGCATGTCCGACTGACTGTTTAGGTCCGATCCTCCTAAACGGTCAGTCGGACATCTCTCGACGGGTCCCAGGTCGGAGAGGGTGCGGGCTGGGCTGAGGGACACCACCACCCCCATGCATGAATTTCATGCACTGGGCCTCTAGTAGTTAAAATAAAGGTGCTTCTACACCCGTCCCCAACCAACTTGGTGAACCCTGCGAGTTGGGCCTGAGTGTGTTAGCCACCCAGGATACAGAGGCTAACAGTGCCTGCTGTCAAGGAGCTTCTGGTCTGCCTCCACATGGCGACACCTGACTGCCTTTTGTGTTGACACATGCTCCATAACTATTGTCACTACAAAATATGACATTCCTCTACAAAACAAAGCAAGTTATCATTAGTGGATCTGAAGAGCTTTTATATTTGGTAATCTACAAACGAGTAATAATTCTATTTAAGCAGAAGAAAAAAATTCTAACAAGTCAACAGAGTTGAAATTTAGTTTCAAAATAATAGATTAAAAAAAACAACAGGCCAAATGTGTTAAAACAGTCATATAGATGAAGGACAGTTTAATTTTGGGGGTTGGGGTGAAGATGGGAGGGTGGAAAAAGAGGAAAATCAAAGGCTAGTTTAATTTTTTAAAGCCATTACATAAATAAGTAGAAAAGTAAATGAAATGTAAGGTAATCACCATATCTTCAATATCATACAAAGAAAAATAGTAAGCATTTAATTTTTAAAAAATATATATTTTTATTGATTTCAGAAAGGAAGAGAGAGGGGGAAACAGAATCGAACCGTGACCTCCTGATTTGTAGGTTGATGCTCAATCACTGAGCCATGCCAGCCGGGCAAACATTTAATTTTTTAAAAATCCATTATTACTTGGTTCTGCTGAGGTCAGATATAGCTTTCTGATTTTCTAATAATAAATTAACTTACTATATTCTAAGACTTGTGTTTAGGCTTCTAATGAAGTCAAAAGACTAACTCTCAAAGCCTGCTGCCATTCAAACAAAACAAGTATTAGAACTTTTGAAAGAATTTTATTAGAGAAGCACTGTGAGTTCAAAAAGTCTTTGTTAAACAGAAATATTCAAAAGAAGGAAAAAAGGGGAATGGGGTGGGAGGGACAAAGCCTTGCCAAGAAAATACTTATTGCCCACCTGTGCTGGCTCCGTAGTTGAGCGTGAATCTATGAGCAAGGAGGTAGTGGTTTGCCTCAATGGATAGAGCGTTGGCCTGCGGACTGAAGGGTCCCAGGTTTGATTCCAGTCAAGGACACGGGCCCAGGTTGTGAGCTCTATCCTAGTGGGGGGCATGCAGGAGGCAGCCGATCAATGATTCTCTCTCATCATTGATGTTTCTATCTCTCCCTCTCCCTGCCTCTCTGAAATCAAGAAAATATATTAAAAAATAAGAAAATCGTTTTTAACCGGTTTGGCTCAGTGGATAAAGCATCGGCCTGCAGACTCAAGGGTCCCAGGTTTGATTCTGGTCAAGGGCATGTACACTGGTTGAGGGCACATCCCCAGTGGGGAGTGTGCAGGAGGCAGCCGATCGATGTTTCTCTCTCATCGATGTTTCTGACTCTCTCTCTCTCTTCCTCTCTGTAAAAAAATCAATAAAATATATATTTTTAAAAAAGCACCCAAGCATTATGAAAACATTCCCAAACAAAAACTGTGCTGCTTGATGGAAATTCAACTGTAAATCAAGGAGAATAACTACTTTAAAGCAAATAATTTTTTAAAACCATAAAGCACTGATGTAATTTTTAAAAAATGTATTTTAGAGAGAGAGAACCATCGAAGTGACAGTAAAACATTGACGGGCTGCTTCCAGCAGGCCTCATACCGGGGAATCAAGCCCGCCACCCAGGCATGTGGTCTGACCAGGAAAGGAGCCTGTAACCTCTCAATGTGCGGAATGATGCTCAACCAACTGAGCCACACCGGCCAGGAGAGCACTCATGTAATTTTTCAAGCCCAATTTGTTAAAAAAAAATTTCTGAGAAATCTACATCTATTAGAAACATGGAATTTATTTCTATTACACTATGTAACAGTATGAAAAGGCCTTGATCCACTCAGCTCCGTTTAAGCCTAGTTTTAGCCCAGTTATCCAAAATTTCCAAATTTGAAAAAGCTGAACTAGTGAAAACTAAAGTATCCTTTGGAAAGTTTTTAAAGAAAACTTAAAATTCTATAGTGCTATTCATTCTTAACAACTTGCACTGTGGAACGAACCTACCCCAAATTAACCTCAAGTGGGAAAAACAAGTATTTATCAAGAAGCATATATACAAATGGGTAAATCAAACTGTAATGTGGAAATTCTTACTATGGAGAAGAATTATGTAAATTTTAGATAAATTTGCTTCAGATCCAGGACCATTCCTGAAAATGTAAGGCATCCATAAAAATTTTTATCGATGGTCCTCCTCCAGGCTGGGAACACTGACTCCAATTGCATATACCCAGCAAGCCTTCCCATCTCTGAAAAAGAGCAGCAAGTCAGCCACAGTGAGGGAGCCCATTCCGTAAATGGAAGCTACCGCTCCTTTTTCTTCCATTAAAGCTAAGTAAACTCCTAGAGAGCAAGAATTGTGTCTGTCTCATTCACCACCGAATCCCCACAGTGCCTTGAACAATGCCATGCACATAGTAGGACCTTAGTAAATGCTTAAATATGTGAAGGCTCATGGCCTAGATAAGACAGATCCTGGAAGCCAGTCTGGTGAGCCGCTGCAGGACTGCTCTCTAAGGCCGTCTTCCCTGCCTGTGGGAGGGGTGGAGAGACTTCTTTACTGTCCTAGTTGCTAAATATTTGACCTGCTGGAATGTTTGTGGGGAAGAATGGGCCTGGGATAGAGGGTGCAGGGGGAGGGCTCGAGGGGGTTGATGGGGTGAGAAAGGAGCCATATGTAATACTTTCAACAAAGATTTTTTTTTTAAAAAGGCAAAAAACAACTTTATGACCTTAGGCAAATAACTTGAACTCTTATGCCTCAGTTTCTTCAGTTCTGTGCTGAGGATTAAATCCATAAAGCACAGCACTTGGCATATGCTGAATCTCACATCAAATGGAAGCTACTGCTCTGAAGAAGCCAGGAACTGGTAGGAGGGCAACATTTTACCTTCTACTGAAATTCTTCATTCTGTGCTACCATTAGTAAAATAAATAAATAAATAAATAAACTCCCCTCTCCGCCAAACTACTGCATAGTTACAACTACTTTAAAACATATTACTTACCTTCTTTCACCTCTAGCCCCAACTTCCAAGGTCCTGAAAACAAACTAAAAGCGTTGCCCTGTCTCCTCCCATTTCCCTACCTATTACTCCCTCCTCTTTCAGCCCCAGGCTAGAAGAACATGGACAAGGCTAAGGAATTACTGAAGCACAAGAATGTGGTGGTATATGTACTCTCTAGGCAGAATGGGTAGTCCCTGTGAGTGGTAAGAGGGAACACTTTGCCTCTCCCTACATAGGTTACCACAGCTGCAGCAAGTACTCAGTCTGGGAGCCAAGCCAGCTTTCTTCGGCCTGTGTGTGTTCTCAGGCACACATATCCACCTCTGGGACCTGGGAGTGGGGTGGGAAAAGACTCAAGTATTCCCAAGTTCCCCAATCATAATTACCATCTCACTAGCACCTAATTCTCAAATAATTTTTAGGAAGAAAATTAGATTTTTTTTCCAGGTAATATTTAGCTTTAATTCCACACTAAAGGACTTTTCCATTACGATTTTTTACAACTACCATTTTTTTTTTTAAATGAATGACAAGTCTGGATAAGACTATATCACGTTCTTTTTAAAAAGTATTTTCATTGATTTCAGAGAGGAAGGGAGAGGGACAGATAGAAACATCAATGATGGGAGAGAATCATTGATCAGCTGCCTCCTGCACACTCCCTACTGGGGATCCAGCCCACAACCTGGGCCTGTGTTCTTGACTGGAATCAAACCTAGGACCCTTTAGTCCGCAGGCCAACGCTCTGTCCACTGAGCCAAACCAGCTAGGGCTACAACTACAAATTTTAAAAAGCACATGTCAGACAGTGGCCCAGACAACACATGGAATATAGTCGAAATTGTTAAAAAAAAAAGGGGGGGGGGCAATAACATCTAAAAATGAACGCTAGAAACTGACTCAGGAATGTGGGGTCTGCATTCAGCATGCTCACTGGCAGCTGTCTATAAGCATCAACCTGCAAGTAACCCACGTGTCCTGCATTAAGGGAGTTATTAAATAAATTATACAGGAATACCTCACCATCTTAAAGATCGAGGTAAGGCCACATTTCACAAGCCCAAGATGTTATCATTTAATAATCATCATTTTACATATGCTAAAGGAAAACCGTCACACAACGATGACCTGCAATCACACAGCACATTGCAATCTGTCTCCCTCCTGCAGGCTCTGCCCTGTCTGGCTCCTCTACCTCAGCCCATCTGGAACACACATCGCCCTTGGAACAAGTCCCTTTGTGCCCTTCTCTCTCCTTTCACTTTTTCTGGAGGTTACTTTTATTTAAGATCCAGTTTTCAATGAAACCAACGTGGGCCCCTTCAGTTCCCATGGAGCCTTTCCTGAGCTCCTGCAGCCTCCACTGCCATTGCTCCTTCTAGCTTTATGCTTTCCCCTTCCAAATGAATTGTAAACACACAGAGACTGATGCTGGACCCATATGCACATTCAATGCAGCGCCCAGAACAGGGCCATAACAACCACCACCACCATCACCATCACCACCACCACCACCACCACCACCAACAACAACAACAACAACAAAACTCCACATCTGTCAGGAACTGTTCTAAAAACTTCACAAATACAAACTCATATAAGCCTTACTATAACCCCAAGAGGTAGGTACCATTACCTCCCCATTTTCAGACAGGGTCAAATGAGGTAAAGAAAGATTATAAGTTAGAGGACAGTAACTAGTAAATGGCCAAGGCAGGACTGGAACCCAAGCAATCTGGATACAGTACTTGCTCTTAACCACTAGGTTACATTTTCTCTCTAAATGATTGCTATCTACATAGCATTTAAAATTTTATTTTTATTAATTTTTAACTGAAATACAATACACATACAGAATGAAAAAATTCTGTACACTATATAAGAGTACACAAGAAAAGCTAAGTCTAGATTTCTGGGGCCTCCTCCCAAAGGCAACCACTATTTCTTTCCCATTATTCCAGAAATTTTTGTACTTAGAAATCTATTTCAGGCCTCTCTTTTTTTTCTTTATACAAATGGGTACATATAAAAATGTTCTGCATCTTGCCTTTTTCACTGAATGGTATTTCTCTGAGCTTGATTCATTATTTGCACCCAAGCTGTTTTTTATTATATATGTATGTGTGTGTACATACACACACATACATATATTTTAATTGATTTCAGAGAGGAGAAGGAGAGAGATGAGAATTATGGATGGGCTGCCTCCTGCATGCCCCCTGCTGGGGATTGAGCCCACAACTCAGGCATGTGCCCTGACTGGGAATCGAACCCTGACCTTCTAGTTCATAGGTCGACACTCAACCACTGAGCCACACCGGGCAGGCACATCCCTGCTGTTTTAAGATACACATATTTTCACACTTTCACCCAAGATGGTTTCATGAAGCCAGAGGATCTCGGTGGGCTTGGGCTTCATCAGGAAATAGGAGTCACAAAAGGCTTTTAAATGTACAAAAGATACCAAGGGTTAGCCTTTCAGAAATGTGCATGCTGAATCAACAGAGACCTACCCGATGACATTCAACATGTCACTTCTCCTAAAATAGTATTCCTACATCATAGGATTGTGATGAGGACTAAACAAGGTAATATACACAAAACAGCATAAAATCTGACTAGCACAGTGAGTCTGATTACCAACTGCACCTGAGGCACTGTTAGTGCCCAGTAAGTTAAATCTTATGTCTTCAAGAGCTGGTCCCACTTTCCTCTCCAATCTCATTTCCGTCTACTCCTCTATTCATACCTGCCCACCCTTTACCCTCTATCTCCTGCAGCTCACATATCTCATGCTTGCTCACATGTACACCTTTGTACCTGATAGTGCCCTGCCTAGGTGTCCTGGACTCACTTTTTCCCACAGTACTCAGCTGAAGCACAACCTTCTCCAGGAAAGTCTTCCCTAACAACTGCAGCTGGATTCCCTGGATGACCAGTTCGGGAAGAGCCTCTCTGTCATGACGTCCACCTTATGGTGCTCAGCTCTGTCAGTGCACCGAAGTTCAGGGGGACTAATTCAGGCTATCTAAGCTCAAAGATAACTGATACATTAACCAGAAGATCAGTTACTAAGTTTATAAATACTGATGAGAGCTAATACTGAGCACTTAGTAGGTGCCAAGACAGTGAAGAGGAAGATGTTACTATTATCCCCATTCTACAGATAGGGAAACAGAGAGATCACCCAGCATCTCAAGACCAGGACCTGACCCAAGCAGTCTGGATGCAAAGCTCTCAGCAACTCACATTCTCACCTCGGCAGGAAATCTTCGTGTGAAGCCATGTTCTAATCAGAGGGTATTAAGAGATGGAAGCAAAGCAAGGAATTTTCCTGCCTAAAGGCATCACAGGGATGCGCCCATCTGATAGTGCAGAGGCCTGGTGGGGAACTACACACAGCTCCTCTGCTCAAGGCCTCCGACAGTGCTAGAGACACATCACCTGATTCCTCACTTGGACCCACTGCCCCAATTCCCACAGACACCATCCGCAACCCGCTCCCTCTAAAAAAAAATGAATTTTTTTTTCTGAGGATACTAAATTAAGTTTAAGCATCCAGGCTACAAACAAATTCCAATCATGCTTTCCTGGGGTTATAACTGGGTCATTTTGATTGAACTTAAAAGTTTTCCTTGAAATTCTCCAAAGTACATTTACAAAATGTCTCTTGGCCTATATCTTTTCTATAGATAGCTGTTTGTGTAACATTTATTCTGATTTCATTCCTAGATGATCACCGATTCATTCATTTAACAAAAACTTAATTGTTCCCAGAACACTGTGGTGTAGGCCCTAGAGATGAAACAGGCAAGATCTCTAAAACCTGGTCGATGCGTTATGGCAAGGGATTATTTGGTCTTTAGCCCCAGGCTGGGCCTTGTGGCTCTGTACTCCAATCTCCCAGTTTAGTAACTGGCTTATACTGCAAAAACTTCATAAATATAACCTAACTAAATTGAAGAATAAATTAACTGGATTTTATCTTTCTTATCTTAGATTATGTGTGAGGTCCCTGAGCAAAGGTACAAAGTTTAAATCAATTTGTAGGGATAGAAAGCATATGCCCAAGTATAACCCCAGTCACGAAGGAAGAAGAGATGTGCTATGTCAACTAATAAGACCCTTAAAGTCATGAAGGGCAGGCCACCTTGGGAAGCATTGGAGGGCTCCATGACCTGGAGAAAGTATGGGCTCAGGAACTATGTCCAGGGTCAGTTAGAGAGAAAGAAATCACCTGCAGCTAAATCTGAGTTGGGGTTACTGAGTGGAGGCAGGGTGAGGGGGTGAAGAGTATCTCTTCCTAGAAGTCACATACAGACCCAATGAGTGGAAAGGAGCGTGTATTAAAGGACAAAGGTAGAGGCATGAAGCTAAGCCTCAGACAATGCTCCCAGGCCCTAGCTGGTCAGCCTATGGACTGAAGGGTCCCCGGTTTGATTCTGGTCAAGGGCACATACCTTGGTTGCGGGCTCCATCCCCGGCCCTGGTTGGGGCTTTTGTGGGAGGCAACCAATCGACGTATTTCATCGATGTTTCTCTGTCTCTCACCCTCTCTTCCACTCTCTCTAAAAATCACTGGAAAAATATCAGTGAGGACTAACAACAACAACAAAAAAGCTCCAGGCAGATGTGGGAAGAAGAGAAGCAGCAAAGACAAGTGAAAAAAGCACAGGCACAAAGTTAAGAAAATGACCACAACAGCTCCAAGTCAAGAAGTCCAACCAAAAGGAGATTCCCAACAGCAAGAAAGTATGGTTCACCAAGCCAAATATTTATGGTCAAGGCCAAGGGAAATGAGTAAGCAGCTGCCGCTGCATCTATCAATCAGGGGACCCTCAAGAGGACAGTTTCAACAGAGATAGACAAATGAAGCACAACCCTCACACAGTCAGGCTCTCTTCGAACTTATACTAAGAGAAAATGGCATCCTGCTTTTACTGTAAATCCAAAATAAAGCAATTCCTTGTTCAAGCCAACTTTCTTTGTCTACCTAGGAAAGTCATCATTTTCCACCAAGGACAGTCACAGGAAGGAATGAGAGTGGACATCCAATCCACCTGATGCCCCAGCCTTCTAACTCTGAGATACAATTATTTTCCTATAGACTTGGAAGACCCACTTAACATAAAGCTGGTGTATTAGATTTCAGGTTTTCAACAAAATGAACATTTAGTAAAATTGTCAACAGAATCATGTGCAACTTGTTTAAAAAATTTCAAAGATGATGCTTAAAACATGCTGTCTTCAAAAAATCCAGAGATAATTTTAGATTGAAAAATCTAGGCTTGCCAAGGGAATCTGAGAACTTTTCTATCTTGGTCTCCACTGCTAACCTACGTATTCGTGTGCAAAAATAGAGGAAGATTAGAATCTCAAATGCCAGACTGAAAAGTTGCCACAACAAACCTGAACTCTTCATATGGTTTGTTATCTTGTCAGCAAGAAAGCAAATGAAACAGCAATAAACTCAACTTTTTACTTTAAGAGGGGAAAAAAATCTCAAACATGAACTGTTTCCTGGACTTGTAAAGGAACATGATTTTAAAAAATACTGTGAATGAAATTTAAAAACAGCATATACAAAATCTAGATATCAAATTTGTAAATAACCCTCTTACAAAAACATACTTAGAACTTTAGGTCTAAAACAGGATAAAACAGCAGTTGTAACTTTTCAGTAAAATCAGGACAACTAACCCATTTGGGAAATATTTCATGTCTTTAAACCAAAACCAAATTTTATGTAGATTAAATAGCTAACAGTTAAAAAACAAACAAAAACCGTGAAATGAGAAGTAAACACAGAATTTTTAAACATCGGGATGGAGAATTTTTCAAACATGACAACAATGAAAAAAAAACCTGTTTATTTTTTTTAAATACTACATATTTTTTAAATGAATGTGTTACCTTCTCTCTTATTTGTAAAATTCTCTTATAATATCAGGCAAATCCTTTTGACAGAACTGTTTATCTTGTGACGAACGCGGAACCATCTAAATGTTCCTTTGTAGGGCTTGTTAAATGGATGCTATGCAATGGTATACTATTAAGTCCATAATAAAGAATAATACATGACTACATGTACTGATACCACCAAACGTGAGCGATGGCTGTCAATGAGAGGCAGGTGGGTGGATGACGGTCATTTTAAAAAGTACTGTCCCAATACTTTGTGTTGTCTTGAATGTGAGCGGAGAACTGATTTTTCGTACGATGGAGGGGTGGGGTGGGGGGCCGAGCTATTTTCAAACTGCCCCCGCCCCAAGCTGAGTGTGCATCTGGCAGATCTTGCCGGGACTACAAACAAAATTCTCATCATGCCAACCAGGCACGCTGCTCTCCTGGTCCCGCGCGGGGCAGAAGACACACCCCTGGCCCTGCACGCGCGCGGGTCCTCCACCCTCCCCGGCCCCGTCCTCCAGGGGTCCCCGCGGGAACGCCCAGCCCGACGGCGCCGGCTCGAACGGCCCCAGCTCCGCGAGGGAGGTGCGGCGGCCGGGCAGCCGCGGGGTGGCGTGAGGGCCACGTCCCCAGCCAGCCCCGGCGGACCCCGTTCGCCCACAGGCCGCCGTCCCTGCGCCGACCGCTCCGAGGGCTTCCGGAGTCGGTCTCGTCGCCGGCCGAGGGCGCGCCCGTCCCCCGCCTCTCCGGCCCCGCGTCCTCGGGGTCCCCGCCGCTCCCCCGGGCCCGGGCACGAGCCAGGAGGCCCTCCAGGCTTCCGTCCGCCCGGCCGGCGCCCCCAGAACCCGGCGCGTCCTCCACAGCGGACGGGCAAGGGGCGGGAGCCTACGGCTCGGCGCCCTGCGAGCTCGTCCAGTCTCCAGCCCCGGCCGCGACCCGCCAGCCACCGGCCGCCCCCCAACCCCTCCCGCCTGCGCCAGGCAGCGCCCGCTCGCGCCCGCTCCTCACCTGCGACGCGCCCCGGCCCCCAGCACACCGCCCCGACCGGCTGTGTACACCGGAAGTGACGTTCCGCGAGGCCCCGCCCCCGCCCGGCAGACGCGGTGTGGCTGCGGACCCAGCCCCTCCGACCTAAGCCCTCCTCGCGCGGGCGGGGCGGGGCGGGGGGCGGTGCTCTGCCTCTTTCTCGGGACCGAGGACCTTCACGTGGGGCAGCTGGGGCGGGGGTGAGGCCAGGCGGCCCGAGCCGCAGGGCCAGCGCCGTCCTGCCCTGTGGCTTGGCCGGGGGAGGGAGGGGTCAGCTGCTTTCTCAGGATTTGTTATTGCAATTGATTACTGAAGTATTGAGCGCTTACTAGATGCCAGGCCCTGACGGGCGCTGTAGGGCCGGATAGTTCCCTCGCCCTCACAGGTTTACTCTCTAATGACGGAAACAATAAAGTTGGCACAAATACACGTCATGACATAGTGCCAATTGTGACAAGTGGTAGGAGGGGAAAAGTGGAAGAGGGAGGAGAGTGTCCCCTGACCTAGAGAAGACGGGTGATCAGGAAATTCTTCACCCAGGAAATGAGGAGTCGAAGTCTTAAAGAAGAAGAAAAAGAAGAAAAGAAAAACATGGAGAAGCTGGAAGAAAAGGCCATTTCTTCAAGAGAAGCAGCAGGTGTCTCCAAGGGCTTTGTATTCAAGAAACTAGGGTGGTGAGGTCTTACCTGAAAGCATTGGAAAACTGACTCAAGCAAGAGGCGGTCTTATCATACTTGTGGATTTAAAGGGATTACTTGGGCTACATTGTGGGAGGCAGAGTGCATGTAGATTTGTTCACAGTATTATTCATAATCAAAAATGTAGAAACAACCCACGTGTCCACCGATGGATGAGTGGATAAACAAATGTGGTATATCCATACAACAGAATATTATTCAGACTTTATAAAAAGGACATTCTGGCCCTAACCGGTTTGGCTCAGTGGATAGAACGTCAGCCTGCGGACTGAAAGGTCCCAGGTTCGATTTCGGTCAAGGGCATGTACCTTGGTTGTGAGCACATCCCCAGTCGGGGGGTGTGCAGGAGGCAGCTGATCGATGTTTCCTTTGCATCAATGCTTTTAACTCTCTATTCCTCTCCCTTCCTCTCTGTAAAAAAATCAATAAAATATATATTTTTTTAAAAAAGGACATTCTGACATATGCTACAAATGAATAAACTCTGAAGACATTAACGAGCGAAATAAGCCAGTCACAAAACAAACAAATATTCTATAATTCCACTTATATGAGAAACCCAGAATAGTCAAGTTTATAGAGACAGAACAATAGAATGGTAGTTGCCAGGGTAGGGGAGCATGAGGAGCTTGTGTTTATTTATTGGTTTATTTTATTTTAAAATATGGAACATTTCATGAATTTGTGTGTCATCCTTGTATCATTCCAATTTTAATATATGTGCTGCAGAAGCAAGCAAGAAAGTTTGTATTTAATGGATATAGAGTTTCAGGTTGGGAAGATGAAAAAGTTCTGGAGATCAGCATGCTGATGGTTGCACAATAATTTGAATGTACTTAATGCCACAAAACTATACATTTCAAAATGGTTATAACGGCCCTAGCTGGTTTGGCTCAGTGGATAGAGCATCAGCCTGGGGACTGAAGGGTCCCAGGTTCAATTCTGGTCAAGGGCACATGACTGGGTTGTGGGCTTGATCCCCACTAGGGGGTGTGCTGGAGGCAGCCAGTCAATGATTCTCTCTCATCATTGATGCTTCTATCACTCTCTCCCTCTTCATTCCCCTCTGAAATCAATGAATATATTATCTAATAAAGAGGGACTATGCAAATTGATCATCACGCTGTAACAATCAAAATGGCTGCACCCACAGCGGAGGCCAAGTTCCTGTAATGAGCCTTAACAGCAGGGACCTGAGGCTGCACACCCCCACCTGGTGGGGCCTGACAGGAGACCTCAGGCCATGCCCCCTGCCCCAGTGCCAGGCTGGGGGACTTGAGGCTGTGCCCCCCACCCTGAGGGGCTTAACAGGAGGCCTTGAGGCTGCACCCCACCCTCCACCTGGTGGGGCTTGACAAGGGTGGGGCTGGTCGGGTCTGGATCTTGCCCAGTGGGGTTGGGGCTGGCTGAGTCTGGGTCTCGTGCGATTTTGAGGTGCTGCTGGTGTGCGGGGACTTGACTCTGGATCCCGCAGCGCACCCCAGACTCTGCCAGGAGGAAGATTTTCATATACATTTTACTAATTTTCTTTCATCTCTGACACTTCTATTATAGAGAAAGGGCAAATAGCAATATTAAAATATTTCCTTTAATTAATCCCTCCCCCCCCCCTTTTTTTTGCTCTTTAATGTTTTCCTACGATATATTAAAATAAAAACAAAGTTTCAGTCTCTTCACAAGTAGTAATTTATATTCTCTGGATTTTTTCAGCCACAACAACTGGATTCTCTTTTCTGATTTTTGCTGCAGCTTCTGCTTTGTAATCATATGGACAGTCGTGCTTGTCAGAGTAACGGTGAAGTCCACAAAACAAATTTCCACATCGGCAGTCAAACCCTGTAAGGCCAACTTTCTTTCTGCACATGAAACATCTATTCTTCTTTGGTTTAGGTAACTCAGGAGCTTTTTCTTCACTTTGAGAAGTACTGGGTTGAGAAACTGATGAACTGGGCTGAGTAACAACTGGCTCTGACACCTCTGTTTTCGGGGTATTTTGTCCTCTCTTGAAATGCTCATTTCTATCATTTGCTGAGTTACAGGCAAGGCAGCCACAGGCACATTTCTTGATTTTTCAGATGTGCTGCCAGCAGCACCTTCACAGTTGTTTAAACTAGTGTCTGCTCTTTGCACAGATGCAGAATCTGAGGTAGGACTGTTGGAACCACTAGCTGTCCCCATTGGGCTCATTCTGCCACTATTCTGCTGCCTCTGAAGATGCTCTTTGTAGCAAACAGAACACATTCCATTTGTCCTAGGATTCCCATAAAAGCCACATCCTGTACTACACAGCATGGGCCCTGGGGTCTGGTTAGTCTCCTGAGCCATATTTTTGTGGGGCTGCATCGCGGTGCAGATGGGGGTACTGTCGGTGTGAGATGGATGTTTCTCTAATTAATCCCCTTTTAATGTGAAAAAATTTGTGCACCGGGCCACTAACACACACACACATGCACACACACACATATGTATGTATATATATGTATATATATATATATATATATGTATGTGGATATATATATATATATATATATATATATATATATATTATATAATAAAGAATCAGGGTGTAATGACAGTTATGACCTAAGGCTCAACCAGACTGGAAGTCAGTGCTGGGTTGCCGTAGCTGCTGGTCAGCTATGCCGGGCAAGAGTCAGTCCCAGTCCTGGCCACACCAGATGGGAGCCAGTCCTGGGCAGGAGCCAGTCCTGGGCAGGAGCCAGTCCTGGGCGGGAGTCAGTCTGAGTGGGAGTCAGTCCCAGGTCCGGCCGTGCCTTGCGGGAGTCTGTTCGGGGTAATGTAAGTGGAAACCATAAGAAATAGAAACAAGGCAGACCTATCCCTCCACATGGGGAGATATTGGCAGAAGAATAGCAGGGAGCCAGAACTCCCATCATCTCAGAACAATAATGAATACCCATCCCCCGCCCCGACACACACACCTACAAACCTTGGACCAAGTGAGGAACCTGGACTTCTACTCTCTTCTTGGAATAATGGGGTGGCATCGCACCCTTCCCTTACCAGAGCAGTATCAAAGCAAAGCCAGATAACACAGGATTGAAAAAGATCCAGAGTTTCATAATGCTCAAAATTTCTAGTTTTCAACTATCAAATTATTCATACAAAGAAGCAGAATGATCTAAAACTGAATAAAAAAAGTAATAGATACTAACACTGAGATAGTAGAAATGACAGAGTTATTTGATAATAAGTTTAAAGCAGCCATCAAAATAATCTTTACATGAGTGATTTTGAACATCCTTAAATCACTGAAAGTCACTTAAATGGGGAAAAAAGAAAGTTATGGCAAGTAAATAGAAAGTCTCAGCAAAGAAAATGAAGCTATAAAGAAGAACCAAATGAAAATTATAGTACAGAAAAATATAATAACAAATAAGTAACTCAGTGAATAGGCTCAAAGCAGAATGGATGGAACAGAGGAAACACTCAGGGAACTAAAAAATATAACAATAAAAATATACAATGAGAATAGGGAAAACATGGGCTTGAAAACAACAACAGAAAAAGATCAGAACCATAGGAACCAGTGGAGTCATAATAACAACAAAAATAAATAAATAAAACTGTAACATTTGGAGTCCAGGAAGAAATTAAAGGAGCTGGAGTTGAAAGAGTACTTGAAGAAATAATGGCTGAAAACTCTTTCAATTGGTCAAAAGTCAGAAATCCTTAATTTTAAAATGGTGAGGAAATACAAAATGAGAGAAACCCAAAGATAGCAACACCCACATTATAGTCAAACTTCTGAAAAATAAAAATAAAAACAAAAAATATTGAAAGCTCTGAATGACAAATAACACTTTATAAGGAAAAAGTAATTCTCATGACAATAGGTTTTCCATTAGAAACCATAAAGTCTAGAAATAAAAGAGCTATCAACAGGTCCTATTTCCAATAAAAATATCCTTCAGCAATATGAGGAAAATCAAGGTACCTCAGGAAAGAGAAAACAAAATGTAAACAAGAATTGATAAAGAATAATATCCAGACAGTGCCTTGTCCCAGAGCAGATAGGGAAAGCAGCTGAAACGAGTAGCTTCCAGCCTGAATTGGCAGTGGAGATCGAGCTGGGAGACAGTCTGCAGCTGGATAAGACAGAAGACTCCTGAGAGAGGAGAGAAAAACTATATAACCAGAGACCCAGAGAAGATAGATCATGGAGAGACAAAGAAACAGTCCGCCTATGAAAGAAAAACAGGCATCGCCAGAAAGAGAAGTAAATGAAATGGAAGCAAGCAATTTGTCAGAGAAAGAATTCAGGGAAATGGTCATAAGGTGGATGAAAAGAATGGAAGACAAATTTGACAGTATGTGTAAGAACCAAGAGGAAATGAAGAAGAACCAAGAAGAAATGAAAAATGACATCACTGCTATGAAGAACTCAATAGAAAGCATCAAGAGTAGACTAGAAGAAGCGGAGGACTGCATCAGTGAGCTAGAAGACAAGGTAGAAAAAAATACCCAAGCAGAGCAGCGCCTAGAAAAAAGAATTAAAAAGCAGGAGGACAGCCTAAGAGAACTTTGGGACAACACAAAACGAAACAACATACACATAATAGGGGTGCCAGAAGGAAAGGAAACTGAGCAAGGAATAGAAAACTTGTTTGAAGAAATAATGACAGAAAACTTCCCTGAAATAAGGAAGAAAAAACCCACGCAAATCCAAGAAGCTCACAGAGTTCCAATCAAAATGAACCCCAAAAGACCAACGCCAAGGCACATTATAATTAAACTGGCAAGCACCAATGACAAAGAAAGAATCTTAAAAGCGGCCAGAGAGAGACAGAAAGTTACCTACAAAGGCTCCCCAATCAGACTAGCGGCTGATTTCTCAACAGAAACACATCAGGCAAGAAGGGAATGGAATGAAATATACAAAGTCATGCAAAGGAAGGGTCCAAGAATACTGTACCCAGCAAGGCTATCAATCAAAATTGAGGGTGAAATTAGGAG
>PVJC01015251.1:0-35312 GCA_004026665.1 Murina feae
AAAAAAGAGAACAACATGCAGGGGAGGGCAAGAGTCTGAGAGATCATCATAGAGGGGGTGCCTGCTCCAAGCCTCCACGGTGTGCCTGGGGGCAGGCCCCCAGCAGGTAGACACACACAGGAGGACTGCTCCGAGCCTCTGATGTGGCTGGGGGCAGGTCCCCAGTGGCCACACACACACACACACACACACACACACAGAAGGCGCCTGGCAGACTGGGGCCATCATAGGATATCCACTGAGGGGTCCCAGACTGTGAGAGGGCACAGGCTGGGCTGAGGGACTCCCTCCACCCCAAGTGCACAAATTTTTGTGCACCGGGCCCCTAGTATTTTGAATAAAGGGGGAAAGATGTTGCAGGCAGAGTGGACAGTGAAGCAAAGGCTCAGAAGTGAGAAACAGCATTGACACCTTTGGAGCACTGAGAGGTGATGAGAATGGCTGAAGTGCAAGGAACAAGCTGGATGGAGAAGTCTTAAGAAAAGAGACTGGAGGGACAGGTGGGTTCTGGATCACAAGGAGCCCTTGGTACCTTGGTGGTAAGTTTCAATTCTAGTTGTTGGTCATTAGAATTCATACCTGGCTGGTCTTCTAAAAACTTGGTAAAAGTTTTAAGTGTACATTTTTCTCCGAAGCCAAACACAAACAAAATTATTTGATATAATTAAGGAAATGTAAATGTTGACTGAGTATTATGTTAAGAAACTATTGTTACATTTCTAGTTCTGCAAAAAAATATTTTAAAAGTCCATAATTTTCTTTCTTTTGACCTGTCTACTTAAGTATGTAGGGATCAAATGATGTAATGTCTGAAATCTGCTTTAAAATACTCCAACAGGAGGTATGGACCTTGTGCCCTTGGACTGAAAGAGCAGGATGTCAAGCTTGCTAGTGGGAACCTCCGTGTTGCACGTGACTAACGAGCAGCTTAAAAGTGGGTGATGTTGAGAAGGGCAAGAAGATTTTTGTTCAAAAGTGTGCCCAGTGTCACACTATGGAGAAGGGAGGCAAGCACAAGATTGGGCCAAATCTCCATGGTCTCTATGGTTGAAAGACAGGTCATACCCCTGGATTTTCTTACATGGATGCTAACAAGAACAAAGGTATCACCTGGGGAGAGGCTACACTGATGGAGTATTTGGAGAATCCCAAGAAGTACATCCCTGGAACAAAAATGATCTTTGCTGGCCTTAAGAAGAGTGCAGACAGGGCAGACTTGATAGTTTATCTCAAAAAAGCTACTAATGAGTATAGTTGGCCACTGCCTTATTTATTATAAACTAGAGGCCCGGTGCATAAAATTCATGCATGGGGGGAGGGGGGAGTGTCCCTTTAGCCCATCCAGGATCCCTCTCACAATCCTGGACTGCGGGCTCCTAACCGCTCACCTACCTGCCTGCCTGATTGCCCCTAACTACCTCCCATGACAGCCGGATCACCCCTAACTGTCTCTGCTTGCCGGGCCTGATCACCCCTCACTGCTCCTCCTGCCAGCCTGGTTGCCCCTAACTGTCCCCTGCTGTCTTAATCACCCCTGTCTCTGCCTGCCAGCCTGTTTTCCCCCAACTACCCCCCCCTACTGCCAGCCTGGTTGCCCTCAACTGCCCCCCTGCCAGCCTGGTCACCCTATGCAGCCTGTTGCTCAGTTGTTTGGTCACCCCTCACTAATCCCTCTGCCAACCTGGTTGCCCCACGCAGCCTGTTCAGTCATCTGTTTGGTTGTGATGGTTGCTTAGGCTTTTATATCGATAGATGTCTCATAATTTTTTATGTGTACCATTTTTAAGTTGATCTCATAACCAGAATTCAGATCATGAATGGCTAATAGAGCATTTCTTTTGGGCTGTCTTGATTTAAATAAGATTGGCTTGTGATTAAGTGAACATGGTCCGCTTTTTGAGCTTTGATGGTAATTTTGGTTAAGCAAGCACTATCACTGTCCTCCCTTCTAAAAATATGATTGGACTTGATTTGTAGTGTTCAACTTCTCACAGAGGTGGTGAGTGCCATCTCAAAACCTGTGGGAGCTTGGCTGATATTTAGATTTGTATGACTGGTTCTATTACCGTGTTTAAATTCTGAGGAAATCCCTTCACTGTCTCTTAGACCTGCAAGACTTGCTTGTGTTTCAAGTTGGGTTCATTAACCTATTGAAAGGTATGGGTTGCAGTTAAGCTGGCAGTGACCATTTTATCCTTTTGGTCCCAACTATGCCAATTTAATAAAATTCCCTTATCTAAATTGTTGCCTTTTACTGAATGAAGGGCATTTTAGTGTGCTTTATGTGTGATATAAAAAAAAGAGTATTTAACACTTCTACATTTTATAGATGATCTTTAAGTTCAGGTGCTTTTAAAATTCAGTGTGACAAGATATGGTAGTAAACTTTGTGAATCCTTAAATCAGAATAAGTTATACTTCAGGGTTGTTTTGAACAGCTATTTATCTAATCTGACAAAAGAGTAATATGCTAATTGTGTCACTCCACTACATCCCAAGCCATGCCCACCAGCCAATCAGAGTGACTGTATGCAAATTAACCCAACCAAGATGGCGGTCGGCAGCCACAGAGCTATAGAAAACAGGAGGCTTCATTGCCCTGGCAATGGAGGAAGCTGCCTGCCTAGGCTGGCTGTGGCCTCCACTCAAGGCAACAACGTTTCAATTATAAAAGATAAATAAACCCCAAATACCTGCTTCCAGCCAACCTCACTAGGAGGTTGGGTTGCTGAGGGCTGTGGCCAGCCTGCAAACAGCCCTTAGCCCCTTACCCAGGATGGCCCCACTCTTTTGGGGTGAGGGTTCCTGCTGGGGGGCTTGGCCAGCCTGCAAACAGCTATCAGCCCCTCACCCAGACTGGCCAGGTACCCCAGCAGGACCCCCCACCCTGAAGGGGATGTGGCCAGTCTGAAAATGGACCTCAGCCCCTCACCCAGGCTGGCCAGGAATCCCAGCGGGACCCCCACCCTGATCTAGGACACCCTTCAGGGCAAATCAGCCAGCCCCCACCTGTGCACCAGGCCTCTATCCTCTCATATAATAAAAGGATAATATGCAAATTGACCCTAACAGCAGAACGACTGGGAATGGCTGGTCACTATGACACACACTGACCAGCAGGGGGCAGACGCTCAATGCAGGAGCTGACCCTGGTGGTCAGTGTGCTCCCACAGGGGGAGTTCTGCTCAGCCACAAGCCAGGCTGACAGCTGCCAGTACAGCGGTGGTGGCGGGCTCTCAACACAGATCTACTGGATAATAGGATCTGATGAAGATGTTGGGTTGAGGGATGGTGGGAAGTTGGTGGAGGCAAGGGAACCAATTCAAAAGCAAAAGCAATTGTCCAGGAGAGAGACAATGAAGAGTTGAATCTCAGCAGTGGAGGTTGGGAGAAGAGGAGGAGCATAAGATGACGGTTGGAACCTGCTGGACAAGACTTAGTGTCTAATTAGACTGAGAAGGTGAAGGAAACTTTTGAGAGACTGAATGAGTAAATGATTGCTGACATAACGGATGTGAGAAATGCAGACAGAGCAGATGTGAATAATGAAAACTAGAGGATTCTCAGTTTTGGTTATTCTAAGTACAAACAATATTTGAGTCTCTCTGCTATCCTCATTTCAATATTTTGGCCATATTTCTTATTAATTAAAATCACCTTAAGACTTGAGTTCTATGCAAAACATTCAGTGTCTCTGCTCTGTCTTCCAGGAGTAAGTCTTTAATCAGGGTATCCAGCCAGGTCTGCCTTTGAATTCATTTGACCTGATTCATTATTTACAGAGGCACATACTCTCAACCTTCCCAAGTCTTGGGTGTTTTACCTTGCTGCCCTTCTCTACTATCCTACCATCTTGTCATCTAGATAATAAAAGCCTAAGTGACCATTATGGCAGAACAACCGTTTGCTATAACGCACACTGACCACCAGGGGGTAGATGCTCAATGCAGGAGCTGCCCCTTGTTGGTCAGTGTGCTCCCATAGGGGGAGTGCCACTCAGTCAGAAGCCAGCTCACGGCTGACGAGCACAGCGACAGTGGCGGGACCCTTTCCCACCTATGCAGCAGCGCTAAGGAGCAGAGAACTGAGTGGTAAGGAGCATCGAGCAGGAGGGTCATAAGGATCGAGGGCTAAGCTGGCAGTCAGACATCCCCAAGGGGTCCTGGACTGCGAGACGGTGCAGGCCAGGCTGAGGGATTCCCCCCCATCCCCAGTGCACGAATTTCATGCACCGGGCCACTAGTTGGAAAATAAGAAACAAGAGTTTGGTACACAGAGTACAGTGTCCTCTCTTCCCTTTAATCCACCCAAAAGCGGGAGGTGTGTGGAAAACACCCAGAGGCTCTAAGCCTCTGAGATCAGTCACATCTGTGCTCCCGGAATTTTTGTCTTTTTTCCCCCCCTAGTCATTTCCTTTTTTTTTTTTTTTCCCAGCTGGAAGAACCTGAGCCTGAGACATGACATCTTTTAGGAAATCCAGTTAAACCCTAAGCTTTCAAACAACTAGGTTTAGATTTGCCCAAGGGATGCGAGGAAGTGGCCTGCGAGCTCCTTCTGTGATGGGAACCTCTCTGGAGGCCCGGCTCTTTCCTGTAATCTCCGTGAGCTTTTTGCAGAAAGCCATATTTCTTCCCAGTCTCTCTTTTCCTCCCTGTCTGAACCTGCCTTCATCTTCCTAATGGCTAATTAAAAAATTACAACCAAGAGCATTAAATAGTAAACCCCTTCCCTGCTGTTCTCCGATTAATTTTGGACGCCCCAAGCAAAACGTCTTAAAAAGAATTAGAAAAGGGGCACCTTTCTGCTTGCAAACTGCAAGATAAAACAGCCTTCTCATGGGGGGAGAAGCTTTTATTTGAATGGGTAATCCTTCAGCACAGTGCATGCCTGAGCGTTATTTACATCTTACTCAAGAAAGTTAAAGTTTTGGGGTCACATTCTCAGCAGCATTGTGACTTTTCACTTGTGTGTGTTAAAGAAGTGTGTGTGTGTGTGTGTGTGTGTGTGTGTGTGTTATTCCCTTGGTGCCTGATGATTCCATTCAACACTAAAGCAACTATGAGTTTTAAAACTCACAGTTATTTCTTTTTCATTAAAGTTAGAAGTCTGAGCTTGATGAAAACTCATCTCAATTCACGATGTGCCCACTTATGTGGCTGCCTTTTTCCCTTTGCAAAGAGAGATCTCAGAAGGCAGTGTCTAAGTAGGAATCAACCCAGTGTTCCACTTGCATTTGCTTACACATTATCTTAACACGTTATTCTATATTTTAATAGGACAGGAGTTTAAAAGCCGGAAGCAGATGTCGTCAGCTCTGTCTAGTTTAGATTGTTCATCATCAATTGTTTTTTCTTGTGATTATACAGTTTTACTTTATCATCCCTTTGATAACAATTTCTGCATGAAAATTGACTTTATATTTCATTTTCCCCGTCTGTTATCTTAGCGGCATTCAGACGCAAACACCCTTTGTGCTGCGCTGGCAATATAACTGATCAGGCGAAGCTGTGCCATAAGAAATCAAAACCATAATAATGTCTTTGGGTTTTGCATTTTAAATACTGTGTTCATTGTTGCACTGAGGTTTCGGATCCCTTTCCAGACATTACAGAGATTACCTTTGGTAATGCCTATTTCATTGTACTTTGATATAAAATAATGTGTATCATAAATCATATGAGCGACTGCCATTAAGCAGAAAAGCACCTACTTAGGATATGTAACAATTTGCTTTTCTAATTTGAAAAAGATTGAGGCATTTTAATTATAGAAGGTCTTTGTAAATGAGACTGGAATTCAATATAAAATTGTATTCTTTATGGAATTGTAGATTAGAAATAATAAAATCCTTATTCATTAATTTTACATTATTTTTTTCGCAAGCATTCAATAAAAATATTCTTGGGAGTGTTTTCTAAATAAAACCCTGTACTTTGGCCACCATTCTTCTGAGAAAAAGTTCGGTGTACTTACTGCAGAAAAAGGAACAAGAGCATCAGTTGTTCTTGCGAGTTATTTTCAATTGTAAGTTTAAGAAATTTTTCAGTTTAAAGTTGGGAACATCATTGTCTAAAAAGTTGAGAAAAGGCAACGAAGGTGGAGTGATGGGATGGGGGAGAGCTACGTGAAATTGTTTCAAGATTGTTTCCATTTGGAAAAGAATGAAGGTGGGAGCCTTCTCAGTGAAGAGTGGTTCAGAATGACAGCAGCCCTCCTCTTTAAAGGTGATCAGGGTTCTGAACACGGCCAATGTAGTGAGATTTAAAATTATGAGAGCTCTTCGCATTATTTAAAACATTGATTTTTTATCAAATGGCTTTCCACGTTTTATGTCTTCAGTGACTAGGTAATTACAGCGGCCTGGAAAGGGAGGTATTTCATTCTGAACCTGGTGTTTTCTCTGTGGCTCCTCCCCCTTTCTCTCCCCCCTTCTCCCCCTTAATAAGTTTTCTAGTTTCCCTTGCTCTGGGACAGACACATCATTCTTTGTCCTTGCTCGTAAATCACTCTGTGACCAAGGAACCAGGAAGTTATTAGGGGTGAGGGGAAGGTCAGGTCGAAAATTCAGATTGATCTAACCTATTCTCGCAAAACAGCACTTTACCTGCCTCCCACCTAAAGTGGAGCGCCAGTGCCCAGCTCCTGCAGGATGACTCAGTGGTGCTGGGAGAGGGAGGAGGCGCCTGCACCTTCACAGCATCAGAGGGACCGTGAAGTTGTCATCAGTACTGAGTTATAATTACATCTGCCCGTACGCATCCTTTCCAGCAAACCTTTTTCCTCCTCTGGTGTGTCCTTCTCTCTTCCCTTCTTCCTTTGTCTCTCATTAATAGGGACAGCTAAGAAGGAAAATCTACAGATTCAGTAAGTAGGCAGATCAGATTGTTAAGGGGGTTCTTTAGTTGGAAATTCTAGATGTTTTTCTTCCTGTGTTAGACATGGGTCCTGTGTCTGTACGTATGTATACACACACACACACACACACAGTCTGTATCAACTATCAAGGGATGTGATGGGAGATAATTAATTCAAGGACCCTCGTTTGAATAACAAATATGTGTTTTTCCCAGTCTTTCTCTCCAGCCAAAGAGAAAATTCCTCTCCCTTGCTCGGTCCTCCCTCCTGGATGGTTAAACTATTTGGGAAGGGGTGGAAGCGGTGTTCCATCTGTTTTGTAAAAAGCTGTATCAAAGTGAATTGAACATAGTATTAACTTTTTGTCAGCCTGAACTCACACCTGCCACACACAAGGTTTCAGGCCTTTTGTGCAAATCATAACTCGCATCTAAATCTAAAAGAACAGCGAAAGCAACAGAGCAGAGCTATCCAGATGTTGCTCAGTCTGTGCGATTGTAAATTTCAAAGTCCCAGCTTTCCATCCAGATTTTAGGGCATTGGGAACTATATGAAAATTCCAAGACACACTGGTTTATTGAAATGTCTGGCTATTTCTATATGAATTTTGGAACAGATGTACTGAAGTAGGCAATAAAACTGTGATAATAAGGAACATTTCCACATCAACTCACTAAACTCCTAATCTACAATGAAGACCAAACTCAGCCGCGGAGGAAGGCGGGTTTTCATTATTATTATTTTTTGACTCAGGGTCAATTATTCAAATTCTTCCTTGACTTTAGTTTTGGTCAAGATTTCAGGGTGTTTGAGGCCACTTTATGTATACAGGGGTGGGCAGAAGTAGGTTTACATAATACAATAATTAATAAATAAATAATAATGCAAGAATAAACTGTGTTTCTCGAACTTGAAGCTGTAAATCTACTTTTTCCCACCATGTATGTCCCACCTTATTCTTAATAAATTGAGTTTTAGTCTTAATTTTTTCAAATAAACTAAAATAATATAGGTCTTTGAGTTTATTTTATACAAGTTTACCATTGTATCGTTATGTGTAAGATCAAAGAAGCCCAAATCAGGTGCTTGAAGTCCTTTTGGATTTCAAAATTTTGGTCTGATTCTCAGGGCCTTTGCTAGGGAGTCCAGGATCAAACTCAAAATCTGAGGCCTTGGCATGGGTGCCTCTCCTGTGACCACTGACTTCATGGCTCACTGTAGATAAAGGAGAAGGTGTGCCGTGTTGGTCGACTCCTCTCGCTGCCTTCTCATTCTTAGCCACTTGCCAGCTCACAGATTCCTCTATTTGAGGATGAACAGAACATGAGAGGATGCAGTAGCAGAAATGGGACTCCTGGGACTGATAAGAAACCATTTGAACCCCTCTGCAGGGATTTGCAAAGCAGTGCAACTATTGTTTTGGAAGTAATGGGTGCCCTGGTATTCCTGACCATTTCTCCCAACAAGACTGGCCATTGATGAGACAGCTGTTGAAATGGTAGAAAAAAAATAAACAATTAAACAAAATCCCAAATTAAACGGGACTTGTTTTATACCATGTGAACTTCTAAACTATTTCTCAGCCTTGTGGTAATTGGAAATTGGATTTTTAATGATTAATCTTACTCTTTGATGCTACTAGGAAGACTACAAGACACTCTGGAAGCAGAGGAATCATTCTATGGGAAAGGAAGGAGGTGGAGGCAGGCCCATAAAAAATGACAGGTGTCACCACACCAGCAGCACCTGGAGGACAGGCTGGAGGACAGCTGACAAACCACCACATCATGGACATGGGTAAGCACAGTTAGGCATCGTCCTCCCAGGCTTTCTGGTTTGTCACATTTGGGAAATATTAAAGCTATTAAGGTCTCATTTGCTCTTCTCTGGAATTTGAAAATTATTTTTCCTGGCATTACTCAGTCAGTTTTCCCAAAATAGGTTTCTTTTCTTTTTTTAAAAAACTATAACATGGCCCTCACTGGTTACTTCATATATTTTCCTGTTACTTATTCTGAAGAGTCTTGGAGGCTCTAGGAAAACATGACAAATCACAGGAGGAGGCCGTAGAAACGAAAAGAAGAAAACATGAGTGATCTTTATTTACAGAGAAAATCAGCCCCATTTTCCACGAGGGCCTCTTCCAGGGTGAGAGGGGCCCAGGCCACTTCCCTTTTTGTTGTATTTTGTTTGTTTGTTTCTCTTTGGGGACCGTTGGTATAGTAAAAAGCAAGTATGTGCAGGGGGAGAGGAGTGGGTGGAAAGAGAAGAGGTTATGGGGCAGTAAATGGTGATGGAAAAGTAAAATAAAATAAAATAAAGTGATTAAATAAAAGCAAGCCTGTCCAAAACATGGATTAACAACTGTGGTATACTTCAAATATTTACATTTAACAACCTAATCATTGTGAAACACAGAAATAAAATGACCATATGTTTACGTTCATTTGAAGATAAGATCAAAAGTCAAAACTGGAGGCTTTCATGAACTGGGGGACAAATGGCTCACTCCCAGCCTCCCAGCTCCAAATGGGACATGTGCCTGTTTCTGACCATGTTACCGACATATGGAGGTTCCTCACTTAGGGTGTGGCAGCAGTGGAGCTCAAATTTGAATTAGGTTTCTTCTCCTCCCTTCTGACACTTTATAAATTTTTACTTAGACATGAACCTTGAAGATGATATGAAGATGATCTTTGGGCATTATTTTCTGTCAGTCCCCACCCAAGGATATTTTTCCATTGATTTTTAGTGAGAGTAGAAGAGAGAGGGAAAGACAGAAACACTGATGTGAGAGAAACACATCCGGGGAGGAGCCTGCAACTAAGTATATGCCCTTCACCAGAACTGAACCCAGGACCCTTTGGTCTGCAGGCCAACGTTCTATCCACTGAGCTTGGGCTGGGCACTATTTTCTATGATGAATTAAACTTAAGCTAAATATTTCTTACCTTGAAAACACTGGTCTGTGTGAAGGGAAGATGTAGTCTGGCGAGGAAAGGTGGGTCACCTGCACCCGTGATGGTGTGTCGCTTACTCACACACAAAATGAAAAAGCGGTGCAGCACTTCTGAGCTACCATAGGAACTAAGGCTGTATCTGCCCTCCGCATTTCCTCTGGTGTCTTGATGAGATATTTCTATCTGGAAACCAAAAGCAACATGCCTTAATTTTACTTTGTCAGCTTAACTCTCTTTTGCAAATTTAATTTTTATTGTGTAAAATTTCAATCACATAAAAATAAAGAGATGCCCCCATCACCAGTCTTCTATGGTGACCAGTGATGCACTTAAAAATACTCATCTGTGGAGGTGGCAGCAGCAGGAGGAGGGTGGGTGTAGCTCACCGCAGCCTTTGGTTTACACCTGTGCACTTTTGCAGGGAAACCTCACACACCTGTGGCACAGGGGCTTCTGACTGCTCTTGGGTCAGGGAAACTGTACCATTGTCATGGAAAAGGGGGTTTGGAGTGAACAAGGTTAGAATGACTTATTCCTGAACTGATACCTTCCTCGTTGTTAATTTAAGGCTGGCAGGTAGTTTAAACATGTTTATTAACAACTAGGGGCCCGGTGCACAAAAATTTGTGCACTTAGCGGGAGGGTCCCTCAGCCAGACCTGTGCCCTCTCCCAGTCTGGGACCCCTCGGGGGATGTCCACCTACTGACTGCCTGGCTAGCCTGGGTGAGGGGTTGATGGCCGTTTAAAGGCTGGCCAAGCACCCCAATGGGGACCCTCACACCATGGAAGTGTGGCTAGCCTGGGTGAGGGGCTGAGGGCCATTTTCAGGCTGCCCACAGCTCCCATTGACCCAATGTCCCAGTGAGGCTGGCTGGAATCAGGTTCTGGGGTTTATTTATCTTCTATAATTGAAACATTGTTGCCTTGAGCAGAGGCCCGGCCAGCCTAGGCAGGCAGTTTCAACTCCATCACTGGTGCAACAGAAGCCTCCTGTTAGCTCTAGCTCTGTGGCTGCCGGCTGCCATATTGGCTGCATTAATTTGCATACAGTGCTCTGATTGGCTGGTGGACATGGCTTGGCTGGTGGGCATGGCTTAGGTGTCTCCGAGTGATGATTAATTTGCATATTGTTATTTTATTAGATTAGATGATGGACAAAGAGGGAAAGCCAATGGCTAAACACCAAGTCACGTCTTCTGCTTAGCTGCTTGCTTTGAGCGAAGCCAGTGTGTATGTGCGTGTGAGTGTGTGCGTGTGTGAGTGTGTGTGTGTGAATGCGAAGAAAAACCAAGTTGGAGAAATAGAAATACTTCAAGAAAAGAGAAATTACAGCCAGATAATCCCTAGATCAGGCTCTTGCTGAACACACCTAGCTTGTGAAAAGGATGCTCTTCTTGTTATCAGTGATAGTGTCAAGTCCAGGGTGCAATAAAGAATACTGAACGGGGTCACTGAGGTAACCCATTGTGTAAAGGGAAGTCATAAGGCTTATAGCAGGTTTTCCTTTGAGAGTATCAGCATGTGATGATATGGCTTTCAGTTAAAACAGTGCCAAAGATGAAGCAGCACTGAACTGGCACTGAGGGCTTCGACTTTGTGCCATTAGTTAGTATAAGGGTTTACTAACCAGAAGGACACAGCTGCAGGCAGCCTTAGTGGCAGATGAGAATTGTGACTCTCACTTTTGAGCTTTCCTCCCTGCAGTTGAAGGAGCCAGCACTGGGAAATTACTTACTCTGTGTGTTTCAGTTTACTGGCCTGTGAGAGCTAAAGACAGTGCTTGCCTTCCAGATGGGTGGGTGCAAGAGTGTCCAAAGGAACTGCTGGTGGGTGGTTGTGAATGTTGGAATCTTTGCAAAATAAAAAGAGAGACATCTTCCCCAGTTCATATGGTGGCCCATTCCACCAAAGACTCTAAAGGCTGGGCTTGTTTCAAGGGTGTACAGTTTGAGTAGTCAAAAGGCCCCACACTTCTTTAATGAACTGTTGTCACCAAGTTGAAATTCTTAATTTTTGAACAAGGGGCCTCGCATATTCATTTTGTAGTGGGCCCCACACATCCTGTAGTCAGTCCAGGCCAGAGGCTCTTCTGAGACAAGCCACTATTCATGGCATGGCATGGCTGTCTCCTTAAGAGAGTTCCGGCACTGTCTCTGCCTCCTTCATGTCTGAGACTCCCCTTACAGAATGGGGAAATGAAGTGAGTGGTGGTTCTTAGAAGACTTCTGAGTCCTAAATTGCACAGCAGGAAAGCTAAAATTCTAAAATACTCAGAGAAAAATTTGAGGTCAAGAGGATCTTGGCAAAGTTCTTTAAAAAATATCTGATCTAATAAAGGAGTAATATGCTAATTGTGTCACTCCACTACATCCCAAGTCATGCCCACCAGCCAATCAGAGTGACTGTATGCAAATTAACCCAACCAAGATGGCGGCCAGCAGCCACAGAGCTAAAGCAAACAGGAGGCTTCATTGCCCCGGCGATGGAGGAAGCTGCCTGCCTAGGCCAGCTGTGGCCTCAGCTCAAGGCAACAAAGTTTCAATTGTAGAAGATAAATAAACCTCAGATACCTGCTTCCAGCCAGCCTTGCTGGGAGCTTGGGTCACTGGGGGCTGTGGCCAGCTTGCAAACAGTCATCAGACCCTCACCCAGGATGGCCCCACCCTCATGGGGTGAGGGTCTCTGCTGGGGGGCTTGGCCAGCCTGAAAACGACCCTCAGTCCCTCACCCAGGCAGGTCAGGTACCCCAGCAGGGAAACCCACCCTGAAGGGGGTGTGGCTAGGCTGCAAACAGCCATCAGTCCCTCACCCAGGCTGGACAGGCACCCCAGCAAGACCCCCTCCCTGAAGGGGATATGGCCAGTCTGAAAATGGCCCTCAGCCCCTCACCCAGGCTGGCCAGGTACCCCAGCAGGGAAACCCACCCTGAAGGGGCTGTGGCCAGCCAGTAAACAGCCATCAGCCACTCACCCAGGTTGGCCAGGCACCCCAGCAGGATCCCTCTCCCTGAAGGGAATGTGGCCAGCCTGAAAACAGCCCTCAGCCCCTCACTCAGGCTGGCCAGGAACCCCAACGGGACCTCCACCCTGATCTGGGACACCCTTCAGGGCAAACCAGTTGCCCCCCACCCATGCACCAGGCCTCTATCCTATATAATAAAAGGGTAATATGCAAATTGACCCTAACAGCAGAACCACTGGGAATGACTGGTCACTATGACACACACTGACTATCAGGGGTCAGACGCTCAATGTAGGAGCTGCCCCTGATAGTCAGTGCACTCCCACAGGGGGAGCTCTGCTCAGCCACAAGCCAGGCTGCCGGCTGCCAGTACAGTGGTGGTGGTGGGAGCTTCTCCTGCCTCCTCAGCAGCGGTAAGGATGTCCAACTGCAGCTTAGGCCTGTTCCCTGCTGGCAAGTAGACATCTCCTGAGGGCTCCTGGGCTTCCAGAGTGATGTCTGATTGCCAGCCTAGGCCCAATCCCCTGGAGAGCAGGCCTAAGCCAGCAGGTGGACATCCCCTAAGGGGTCCCAGACTGTGAGAGGGCACAGGCTGGGCTGAGGGAACCCTCCTCCCAAGTGCACAAATTGTTTTGCACCAGGCCTCTAGCCTAGCCTGAAAAAACTAAAGCAGATCTCCTATAGATTGTCACATCTTGGTACCACACTGACATTTCCAGGGCTTGCTTTGTCTTCTGTTGCATCATTTCTCTGTGCAAAGCATTATTCAAGTTCAGCAATTTTTAGAGTCTTTGAAAACACTACATTCTACAACATCGTTTATGTTTTGTTGATTAAAGTTTAAACACACCTTGCTCTCAATGACAGCAATTTTTTCTTATTTTGTGGTTTCTTCTAAAATGTGGGTCTCAACTCACTTGATTTTCCAATGACCAGCATGGTTTGTCTCTTTGTTTGTGCTTGCCTGCTCAGAGCTTACAGGCCGTGGAATGGTAATGAAACATTTTGAATTACATGGAGGTTGAAGAATCCCAGTATTTATTTACTGCTGCAAATGGCCAAGGATAGAATAGTGCACATCTATAAGAAATGTTTAAACAAAAGATTTACATCTTAGTATTCTGAGGGGAAGCGATTACACCCTCAGGAAAACAGCTGCTGAGGAGCTGGGGTCTTGGTTAACACTCTAGGGAGACAAGAGGAGGTGTGAGTGGTGGGTGAGGCAGGACCAGAACCCAGGTCTTCTATGGAATACACATTTATAAGAAATCTACAAGGATGTTATCACATCAGTGTAGCCCTTAAACCTCATAGCTCTCTTCAATATTTCCCCAAACTACAAAATGCCTGGATTTGTAGATTGCCACAGGATTTTGATTTATTTCTTGTTGTGTAGGAAGCAGCACCTCACATATCATAACACCTTTCTTTAAAAGTTTCCGCCCTGAAGAATGGACACACAGTGGGCTTTCCCTTCACCTACAACATGCATAACACTTGATCTACATAACGGTTGGAAGAGGCAAAAAATGATCCCCCTGCCTTTGTTTGTTTGTTTGTTTCTGTTCCAGTTTAGCATCAATTGAAAGAGAAATACAAAAGTCAGACAGATGGAAATGAAAGTATCAGCTTTGAGAATGAAGCTTAGGTCCATGGAGTACATCTTACCTCTGTACTAGAGTCATAGTCTCTGGGTCATGGAGGAAGGGAGCCCAGGATGTGTCCCTCAGGGCATGAGAAGTCCAGAGTACACATACTCAGCAAAGTAGGTAACTCTTCAAGAGAGAATCACCAAATGCTGGCCATTCCTACTTCATTCCTTTTCTCCAACTCCACAGTCTGAGAGAGGAGTTAAGAAAGAAACTCCAAGTGTGGAAAATTCTTCATCTGAAAACACAAGGAATAAGGAATGTGTTCCCCAACAATAAATATGAGAAAATAATTATTTCTCTTGAATTTAACCTATGATGATATCAAAAGTGAAATGCTATGAATTCACATTCCAAAAATTGAGACAATTTTTTAATGCGAAAAAATAAATCCCAGAAAGAACATTTACTAGCTCAAAACTTTTATCAGACATTTAAGGAGGGAAAAAGCTTATTTTCAAGAACTTTTAACTTACTTTAACACATATAAAGCAAGGGCTCTGTTAATCATTACTTCTTATTTATAAAAATTTCCATTAGAATGTTTACATGGTTATACTATAGTAGACTTTTCTAGTATCTATACATTCTTGGCAGTAGAGACAGGTATTTCTTTAAAACAGCCTCTAATTCATATTTATAACAGCAATGAATTCAACAAGGATATCCCAAAGCTTCCCCATCTGCGTGAATTAGGGATGCTTGACTGTGTTAGCAATTCCAGTCTGGTGGCACAGGGAGAGGAATGTGGCCACTCAATGGCTTTTGTCATTGGGCTGCTCATCTCCCAGAGATGTCTACTTCCACCCCATCCTTTCCTTAATAAAACTACTAATTTGCCTGAGGTACTAAGATATGAGAGGCAGTGAGCCTGTCAGGGCCACCCTGAGATGCTGGTCCTTTAAGACGGACTCACATAGGAGCCCATTCAGGCTGACATGAATCCCAGCAGTGCCAGCAGAGGATTCAGTTCTGCTTTGAGTTAAGCGGGATCTCAGAGAGCCTCTTCCTTTACACAGCACCTTTGCAAACATGAAAAGGCGAACTGCACTTCTTATTTCAGGGTTAAAGCTTTATAGTGCTATGGGATGAAGAGGCAGCTAATGCAGCTAGGAAGATAATTCAGAATGGCCTTTGAAAAATTGCATTTTTAGGTCATCTTGGATGCAAAAGGGATACTGGATGGGGGCAGGGTGGTCTGCCTGACAAGTTTATTCCCCAGATTTGCCAGTGCTGGGAAGGCAGGGTACCTGTCTGCGTGTTGTTAGGTTCTCTGTGGGAACGCGTATCTGTGGGAGGAAAACATTTGCCCAGTTGGAGAAGGCAGCAGCCTCTCTTTCGGGTGATTTGTTATAATGACGATGATTATTGTTGGATCATTACTGTTGCCCACTAGCAGGATTATAGTTAAAGGTTTGGCAGTGTTTGCATTATAAATGACTATTTTTACAGCTCAGCTATAAAAGTTTACTTAGGTCTGAAATTTGATATACAAGCTTTCCATCCAGGAGTGCTTTCCTTTCAAATAGAATTTTAAAAAATGGTTAATAAAATTGGTCTGTCTAATTTTCCTGAGTTATATGAGTCTTTTGGAAAAACAGAAATGTATCATTTGCATAGGCTTTCTAACACATTTTTTCTCAGTTGGCCTTGAGTTTCAACGAGATGCTATAAAATGTAACTTATTCAAACTGAGCTTGGATGGATTGAGAAAAATGATACTATGCTCTGCGCAAGACAGAGGAAAGAAGAGGTGCAGACAGTCTTTATATTTAACTTTTGAAACTCTACCTATGGCCCAGAAGTGGGAGACCTTTTGGAACAATTATCACTGTGCATTTCCATTATGCGTTTTATACTTCTAAGTACATAATCACCTGCTCGTGCCTATCTGATAAATAATGAGATTTTTATTTCACATTTGCATTGTTAATTACAGTATATTACAGAACTGAGCTTCTAGGCATCTGTTATTAATAGAATGTAATTTTTTTTTAATAACAAGGGCACTTTAAATAGACAAAGAGAAAGCACCCAGATCTGTTGCTAGCTTTTCATTTGGAATTTCCGATAGTTGCAGCAGAAATGGAGGGATAATACCACATGAATTGAAGCTATCAAGATAAAATATAATGTGACTTACAGTCTGGCAAGAGTTCATGTCCTCCCCTTGAGGAAGGAGTCACACATTTTGCAAATGCAGAAAGCAGTAAGAAGAGAGTTCATGTTGAGAAGATGAAAAATTCAATCTAAGAGTTCCCTCTAAATGTTTGACAAGCTCTGGTCACAATATGAGGGTTCAGTTAGAAGAGCTAATTCCAGGGGTCTCAGGACCAACATCTTCACTACCCAAAGATGCTCTTCTGAGCAGAGCTCACTTTCTCCTGGATTTCCACGGCTGGGTCTTGTTGAGAGGTGGTATAGTAAGAAAAGCATCAGCTGAAAATTCTAGGAGCCAGGGGATTCTCCATCTGCCCATTAGAATCAACACCCATGGGTGATCCCTCTCTGAGCAGATAAGGAATACTGCCACAGCCCTTCCAACCCCAGAGGATCAACGTTCAATAATACACCGTGAAAAGCAGATGCAAGATAAAAATTCAAGTAATCAAGTAATGGCTGCCTTTGGGAAAGGTTCTGCACAGGCCACTGTTGGATGCTTGTTCTTTTTGGCAATACACTTCACAGCTTCATCAGCCACCGCCATGGAGATATAGAACTATTCCAGCACCACAAAGAAACTTCATCCAGTTACTCCTTAATCATCCTGCTCTCCCTCCGACCCCAACCTGATCCACTCTTCACCATTATGATTTTGTCACTTTGAGAATGTTATATAGATGGAATCACATAGTATGTAATCTCACAGACTGGTTTTCCTCTCAGTCCAATTTCCTTGAGATTCATCTGAGCTGTTTTAAGTTTCAATAGTCCTTTATATTATTGAGTAGCTTTCCATTGTGTGGATGCAGTGCTGTTTCTTTATCCAGTCACTCACTCATGGAAGGACAACTGGGTTGTTTATCATTTTTGTCTATAATAATAAAAATGTAATATGCTAATTAGACCAGATGTCTTTCTGGAGTCCTTCCAGACAACATTCTGGATGAAGCCAGGACTGTGAGGGAAGCCTAGGTCCTGGGTGTCCAAAGGAAGCTGGTGCCAGCAGGAGGGGGAAGGAAGGCCTATTCTTGCAGGAATATCATGCATTCGTGCACCAGTGGGACCCCTCGGCCTGGCCTGAGGGATCAGGCTGAAACCAGCTCTCCAACATCCCCTGAGGGCCCTAGATTTAGAAAGGGCACAGGCCAGGCTGAGGGGCCCCACGGGTACATGATAAAGGCCGGGGAGGGACACAGGAGGTTGACCAGCCGGGAAGGGACCATGGGAGGGCTCAGTCCGATTGGCAGGACCCCAGCAGCAAACTAACCTACTGGTCAGAGCGTCTTCCCCCTGGTGGTCAGTGCACATCACAGTGACTGGTCAATTGGTCGACTGTCTGCCCCCTGGTGACTAGTGCACATCATAGCAAGCAGTTGAGCGGCCTTAGCATATCATTAGCATATTATGCTTTGATGGATTGAATGGACAACCGGACACTTAGCATATTAGGCTTTTATTACATAGGATTGCTTTGAACATTCATGGACAGATTTTTGTATAAACCCAAGTTTTCATTTATTTAAGAGAAATACGCAGAAGTACGATTTCTGGGTCATGTGGTGAGTGTATGTCTAACTTGTATAAGAAGCTTTCAAACTATTTTCCAGTGACTTTGCCATCTTACATTCCTACCAGCAATGTATGAAGGATCTAGTTCTGTATCCGTACCAGCATTTGTTATTATCAGCATTTTTACTTTAGCCATGTTAATAGGTATATAGAAGTATATGTTCTTGTAACTCTAACCTGTGTTTCTCTATCAGTTAATGGCATTGGACAATTTTTCATATATGGTTTACCATCCATATATCTTCTTTGCTGGAATATCTGTTCAAGTCATTTTTCCCTTTTTCCAGTAGAAAATGAGATTTTGAAAACATTTTGCTCTATGTTGTGACTGTACTCTCCCTATGGTACCCTCATGAGAGGTTGAAGTAATAAATTAAATTGCTTTCCAACTATTGTGAATGCTGGTCATGCTGTGATGGGCCACAAGGCAGCCCTCAAGAAAAAAAAAAAGCTGCAATTTGCTTCTAATGTAACTTTGCTTGGTTGCATAGTCCATGTCTGTATGCTAGAAACCTTTTGGTTTTTCACCAGAGATGGGAAAATCTCACTAATTCAGAATGATGAAGCAAGAGGGAGCGTAGAGTCAGGATGCCTCAAGGGAAATTACAGGTGAAAAGACTCTTTTAAAGACAGGCAGCTAGATTAGAAGTCTGACTCCTATTGAGAAATCAAGAAAGTCTGATGCATAAATATTAAATGCAGCATAATAATGGATGTTGGGGGTGATTAACTTCATTAAAAACAGAATGAGAATTAATAAGTCACCTTATAAAAATACTTCCCTTCAATTTTACTGTACATTTAAAATACTGACTGCAAAACTTTACTTGTCCAGATCTGACTCTTTTCCTTAAGTTATGATATATCTGAAAATCCCCACCAAAGTGCATGTAAAAATTTACATGGGTAAATACTAAAAAGTAAATTAAATTACTCTTTAAGTAAAATAAAATTTATGATAGTCTTAATTTGAAAATCTAATGGAAACACAAATTTTCTTTAATAGAAAAGGAAATGTGTCACTTGCGTAATTGAGGAATATAAAAAGACTCTTAATATGAAGAGTCCATTTCAAAACACTTTTATATTGAAATCCTGCTACTTGAAGCTACCTCCCTCCTCAGACTTGGGCATCTGGGCCCTGGCCTTGGGTCCTAGGCATGAGAAACTGCTTTGGCCCAGTCCAAGTGCTTCCCTCCCTTCCAGGAGAGGGTTCTGAGTAGTCAGTGCAATACTCACCTGGGCTTGCACTATACCCTCCCACTTCAGGTACCTCTGAGGGCCCAGGGACCTGGAATTCCTAAGCCTGCTTCCAGGACCTGCAAACACCAGGCCTCTCCCTCAGCACCGATTTCGTCTCTTTTCCCAGGGCTAACCAGACTTCTGGTGATTGGACATTCAGAGCTGCCAGGGCTGGGTGTTTTGTGGGGTGTGGTTGTGGACTGCGTTTGGATTGCATGTGCGGTGTAACCTGTCCACAATGGAGCCAGGGAGGGGGGAAAGAGATGGGGACAGGCATCAGGCTGGGGTAAAGGGTGGGAGGTGGAAGCATTTGTGCTCTAGCCCCAGGCTCCACAAACACCAGGACCAGGCCTGTTACAAGAATCAACCTGCAAGTTTACAGGAAAAAAAAAATTTCAAGCTCTAGTTCAAAATCTCCCTATACCACAACTGAAATATTTCATTTTTTAATTCATGTGGTATGTTTTATATCGTAACAGAGATACACTTTCTGACAACACCTATAATACTTAGTCTGTACTGTGTAGTTCAGAATTTAATTCTATTCTGACACTTACCATGGGCTGTTGTTTCATGTGAGTTTTATTTTATTTTGTTTCAACTAGACTATAAGTCCCAAGAGATAGAAAAAAATAATAAGACTTATGACTCTGTGGTATGAACCTACTATGTCTAGCAGGATTTTGAGTACAGAGTAAATAATAAATAGTTGTTGCTTGATTGATAAACCTATAATGCCTTATAAATATGTTAAATAAGACAGGCTAACAGTTTCACACTTGAGGTTATTGAAGCGGGGGGCAGTTTCTCAAGTGCTAAAGAAAACAATATAAAATTGGGAGAAAGAGAGTAAAGGCAAAGAAAGGCATTTCAGCATCTGGCTTAGCTCAGGAACTGAACCTGCAAAAGGGGCTTTCATAGACCCTTCCCCTTCCCCATGTCCCACCATCGCCTCAGAGCCGCTCAAATGGACAGGCAGACCTCGTGGCATCTAGTAGACAAGGCTGCTTGCAGTTGTAAAAATAGTGGTAAGTAAGGGATTTGAAGAGCTTTGCTTTTCACAGCAAACAACTTATTTGTGCCCAGATCAATAGTAAATAAACTGAATGGTTTTGTGTGTGGTTAGGAGGATTAGAGAACCTGCTTTTGTTATGAAGGCACAGTCAACAGTAACTTTCTCTCTTTCTGCTCTGATGTTTCCCATAAAAATATCAATAAAAGTCAGCTTATTGTCCTCAAAATCAGTGTCTCTGATTTTCCTGAGGTTGAGAGCATGGGCACTTGGATAGTTAAAGGTTTTAATTCACCTTATACTCTAGCATGCTTTAATGTGGCCATCTCGGACTAGACTAGATTAGACTCCATGACTGTACATCCAGGTTTCTTCTAAGAATAGTGCCACCCTTTCCAGAAAGCAGGAGGCTCTCAGTGGGCCATGGGAGCCCCAAGAGTCTCACAGTGTCGGTAGCATCCATACTCTCATGAGCATCCAATGGAGTTTTCCAGAGGCCACATGATAGGTGATGACATCATGGCTCTGACAGATGATGGACTATATAACTGTGTGTACTGGGGTCTTAATGATTTCTTAGTCTCAATTGCTAATATGGCAAATACCAATAGATACAACCGATATAAACAAAAGCACTGTGGTGTCCTTTTTTAAAAGTGTAAAAGGGGCCTTAGGGTAAAATGAATGACTCCCTCATCTCCAGTTAATCCTCGGATATGCCAAAGTTCAGTGGGAAGTCACAGAGGTGATTCCAAGTTAGAAAGTTAGGTTTATAAGAAGAGGTGGAAGGAATTAGGATTGATCAGCCCAGAGAAGAGAAACTGGGGAGAAGCCTTAAAAATGATCTCCAGCCCTAATGGGTTTGGCTCAGTAGATAGAGCATCAGCCTGCGGACTCAAGGGTCCCAGGTTCGATTCCGGTCAAGGGCATGTACCTTGGTTGCGGGCGCATCCCCAGTGGGGAGTGTGAAGGAGGCAGCTGATCGGTGTTTCTCTCTCATCGATGTTTCTGACTCTCTATCACTGTCCCTTCCTCTCTGTGAAAAAAATCAATAAAATATAGTTTAAAAAATTGATCTCCAGGTATGCTAAGGGCTGATGAATGAGACAAGAAGAAATTGGCTTGAAGCGCCATGTGTGAGATTTAAACTAAAGATAAAGAGGGATGTTCTGACAGGGGTTGTTAAACAGCAGAGCGGGCGACTGGCGGGCTTGTGGAATCTCCCGTGCTGGAGGTCTTTAGCAACCGGAGAGATTTCCATCTGTCGGGGATGATTTAAATGTGGCCATGCCAGAAAGCCGAGGGGATGGAACAGATGATGTCTCGGGCTGCCCTTCCAGCCCTTGGTTGTATAATTAACTTGATGAAAGGCACGGTGGCGATTTGCAGCGAAGGGTTTAGACAGGAATGTGCTTGCTGATCTTGGGATAGGTCTTGTGTGGGAGAACCAAAGGTTTGCCTGGCTGCTGGCGATCCCCTGTCACCCAGTGAAGTGATGGATGCCCGGAGAAGTCCATTTCAGGTCAGATTTAGAGAGATTGGGCCCGTGCTCCCTGCAGAACCTCCCTCACTGTCCAGGAGCAGTGAGAAATTTGCTAGGTTGACTTTAATCAGCTCAGGTGGGACCTGGACGGTTTCAATGATTAGAGGTAGCTATCTGTGTATGGCAGACTCAAGGTTCTAAAGGAGGGGAAAGTATAATCGTTAATTTCATAAAAGGACAGTTATTGGAAAGTCCAAATAAAAAGTAGGAGAATGATGCTCTTTATGTATACACTCTTTCAATTTTATGGCGTATGGGCGCTCTCTTCTTTCTTGTAGACATAGTAGAATTTCATTGCTTCCAGTTTTCAAAGGTTTTGCATTTTGGAGACCAGAGTTTGAAGTTTCTCTGTGCTAAGTCAGAGATCCCAAGATTCAGCTGAATTCCAAGGTAGTTTGTTTCTTTTGCTTATCGCTTGAATTTCCATGAATAATGTGCCTGGGCCCAAACGAGAGGAAGGAAAGAATACAAATTTTCTGGGGCTCCTGTTGGATCCTGACTTTAGGGACAATATAGTGGACATCTGTAGAGCCATTTGGGATAATGAACTGGCTTAGAGAATATACATGAGATTTTATCTAAACGTAGACTCAATCACCATGGTCTATGTTGACACTTAAATATTTGGATCAGGCATTATCTTGGCTGGGGCTGATTGATAGAGAGCAGAGAAAGACAGAAAGACGACAGGCTGGGACTACCCCTTTGGGTTCTTTTAAGAGATGGCAAGGTAGTTTGATCAGATATCATTCAGGAAAACAGCCCTGGCAGATAGCAGATAAGCCACTGTGGGAAATGGTTACCAGGCTCTAGCTATCTCCAAAAGATTCTAAGAAGCTACTGACCTCTCTTTTGACAACGCCTTGGTGTTGAATGAGATGGGGAGAGCAGGCCTGGGGCAACACGGTAAATATGCACTCTGTCCCAGAGAACAGGAAAGTGGGTGAATTTCGCATAAGCTATGCAAGAAAAAGCCTCTTGGATTTTTAAGATTCATATCATGCAAATACTCAATTAGAAGGAGGTACCTTCTAACATTATTTTGTATCTTCAATTCAAGCACCTTGATACTGAAGAAGAGACGATGAGGAGAGAGAGGGAAGGAAAAGAGAGAGAGAAAGAAAAAGGTAGAGAGGCAAAGATGGGGCAGGAGGAGAGAGGAAGAAAAGGAAAGAGAAAGGGAGGGAGAGGAAAGAAATTTCTATTTTTAGAAAGCATAGAACCAACCTAGGAGAAGTACTTGTCCAGAAGATACCAAATAAAATATCACAGATGTAACTTCACAATGGGTTTGATAATGTCTCATTTTTCCCAAACCACCATTGGTGGCCAGCTAAAATAAGGCGGTAAGGACAAACTGCCACTGCTGGGGAAAAGCTTATTCCTTTTGTGGATTAAGAAGGAAATATTTTCTCCTTGGGCACTTGTGACTATGAAGATCTGAATAAGTCTTTACAGGTGGAAAAGAAACACTGCTGATTTGCTTATTTTTCTATTCGAACATAGGCAATGACAGCCTCAGCTAGAGGCTAAGGGTATGCTGCATTAAGGAACTTCACAGTTTGGCACTTTGACCTTCCTTCATTTATCCAATTTTTTTTTCAATCCCCTGTGCTCTTCACTCTGCTTTCCCCCAATGTGGTCCAGCCAGCTTTACTCATTCTCCAAGACTCAGCTCTCATTCCTCTGTGGCCTTGTTACCTATCCAGAGTCCCACGGTGCCACCTACACCCCCCATAACCTTATCCTAAGACTTACTGCTATTTACTTTGCGTTAGAGTTACCTGTTACCCGTGTGTATGCCCAAGCTTGTCATTTAGTTGTGTGCTCCTATAGGGCAAGGGCAAGGAATTTTTTTCAGATCTGAGCCTTATACCTAGTAGTTGCTCAATTAATGTTTACTATTGAGTCAAATTTGATTTAATATCTGTTTTCCAGAAAAGGAAAAGGAGTCAGATGCTACTAGTGTATTTCACTTATTGGAAGTACATTTATTAGACAGTTCAATAAAACAACATATCTTACACATTAAAAAATAGAGCTAATGAGAAAACCCATTTCTACATGCATATTTATCCAATAGGACAGTGCCTGAAAAAATTCATGCAAATGCGTGCACATGTATGTATATACTTATTTACAGATGCAGGCAATTCAGATCTACATTTTAGTTTTTTAGCCACAAACCACATAAAATCAAGAACCGCTAGAATTGAACAAAGCATTTAGAATGTCATATTAAAATCCTTGGTGAATAATATCCTAATTTTCATATGGAAAACAAAAAGAGAAAGAATAGAAAAACAAGTAGAATGATCACTCTGTATCTTCCTAAAAATACTGTGCTTTGCAAGGCCGATATATTTTCTAAATTTTTATATTCTAATATAAAAAAGATGTTAAAGATGGCAAAGAGATGTAAAGATGACATTAAAAAGTAATATAATCACTGGTTTTATTTTTCCTCTGTCCTTAACATGGGGGAAAGTTACAAATTATTTTCAAGGGAGAAACATGACATTTCCACAGATGGGTACTTCCTGGTACAAATGTAAATTGCAGAGCAAATAACTTTTTTCTTTTTCCAGGGGAAATGGGCTCTGTCGTTATACAAAGCATACTGTCAGAGAATAAGGAACATGAAAAACACTTTGCATACTTACAGTTGAAGTAGATATCAGTATGTTGAGTTTCTGTGTTACTTTTGTATTTATTCTCTCTCTGATTCTTCCACCACATTTCTTTCTTTTTCTTTTTTTTTTGGAATCAGGCTTCAAAAGTGAATTAATGTCTGCTCTTTGTGAAGTTACATGGGTTAGGTTAGGTGCAAGTATATTTTACACCACATTTTTAAAACTTTCATTTGCGAGATTTGTTTTCTAAAATTCACTGTACTTGACAGCATAACCTTTTTTTTCCTTCTTCTGGGTACAGAAATCAACCATTCCAGTTCTGATGTTTTAATGTGTGGGATCAGACATTAACACTGCAGTGGCTCTCAAAACTTGACAGTAACAGAACTTAGACTGAACTTGGGGATATTTTCTATACTCCCCTTAAAAATATATTTCACATTGATTTGTTTATTTTCCAGCAATAGCATGCCCTTTGGAGAAACCACATTAATCACAACATTAGTAAAAAGTGCTGAGATCTAAGGAACCTGGGCTCTAGAAAGATGGACCTAAAAGCACTGCTCGCTTTATCCTTCAGTTCTGTAGAAGGTCCTGGGAGAAGCACTTTCAACCCTGACATGAGCAGGATTCTCAGTGTAGAATGGACTCCGCGTCTGGTTAGACCACAATGAAGTGTGTTGAAAGCCATTAGCAATTAAGAGCATGGCTCCATGCTGACTTGCTTTATGGTATATTTCATGCTGCTCGTGCACAGTGGGTAATACACGTGGATTCAGCATAAATTTAATTTTGCACATTAAGTAAAGTGCAATAGATAAATTATGCCTGAAGAGGAGCCACCAGCTGCTCTAGCCACTTCAACTAATGCACCCCAGAGGTGCCTGAGTACATCAGTTGTGTCGAACCGTTAATGCGTCCTGGATATCTGCATGGGCACATGGGCCCTGTGGAGCCAGGAGTAGCCTCCCGGCTGTCAGGGAGGGGCGGGAGCAAAGAGCTCTGGGGCTGACCTGCCCCTCCCCCACTTTACCCCCTGCACCCTGGGCTCTTGATCCTGCTTTGCCATGCCCGGCCTCAGCCTCATTCAAGGGCTCGGTGGAAGGATCCTAGACAGGGTTTTCTCGGGAGCTGGGGAAGTGAGAAGGAGTGGGAGGGATTCCAGTCATCTCTCCTTTCTGGGCTTAGTGAAAGTGTCCAGAATCCAAACACAGGGGCCTTCCACTGGGGATTCAGAAATAGGAAAGGATGCATTACCACAAAGATAGCTGAATTAGAGCTGCTGGGGGAACACTTACTTTTGAATTTCTTGGCATCCTCGGACCTCATTTCTCAACCTTAATGTTCATTTTATAGTCATTTTTTTTTTGTATTTAATATATCTACTTCCCATACAGGGAATTGCAGCAGAACACTCAGAGGGCTTTAAGGAAGAAAACAGATCTGCACTCTGTGGCAGGATCCATTCCTGTGGCTGGGAACGGTGATGACATGCTTTAAGTTATTTGAGATGAGTAAGCAGTTACAAGTTCCACTGGAAATGCAGCTCCGAAGGTTTTCAGCCAAACCTTGAGAATGGAAGTTTCATCCTCTGGGCCACCCCTTCCCGGGGCCCCTGTGACTGCACCTGTTCCAGGCCTGTGCTCTTTCCCAGGAGGCAGGGAGGAACGCCTCGTTGGCGCCTGTCAGCATGTCCTCCTGCCCATCGCAAGCACCCTGCTAGGACTGGCTTGCTCCTAACGGTCCCTTTACCGTATCCTTTCCTGAGCTGAACGGACTCCATTGGTGGCTGCTGTATCTTAGAAAAGAAGAGCTCCAACACTGGGTGCCCTGTGACAAAGGCGAATGAGACACTTAAAGAGTAGGAACAAGGCACAGCTTACCACAAGTCCGACTCCGTGCTCACCCTTGACTTCCGTCATCTATCGAAGCTCTCTTGGGAATCCCACGATTTTTATTCTGCAGAGGAGCAACCTGCTGTTTTGAAACTTGTTACTCGCCCCAGGGCAGATGCTGCTGGGAAAAAGAAGAACCAGTGTTCAAACGCACAGAGCTCGATTTAGGACCCACGTTCTCCACCATCACCCCGCTCTCTCTTATACTCCACATTAGCACATTTCTCCCCTGAGCTGTGATTTTTTTCTTTCCCTGTAAAATGGCATAGGTGTTCTTCAGCCTCCCCCCCTTTTTTTTAACAGACAAAGCAGATCATTCTGCTTTGCAATGGGAACTTTCTTTTGAAAGGACACTAGTATTTCACATTGGAAGTCTGTTCATGATGAATCATTTCTGTTTCCTCTGATGTTCCAGAGGAAGATCTTGAGGAAGGAGGGGAGAGAGGGACTCCTGTTACCCAATTGTTTGTTGGCTGATTTATACCAACTTCACTTTAGAAGCTTCCAATGCTCCTTCTAGGAGAACACAGGTCGCAAGAATGATGGATCTCCAGGTCCTGTGAGGTCATTCTTTGGGCTCAGTTAGAGGAGAGGGACCTAGCAGGGACCCTCCCCTGACACACTGAGGGCTACTGCACCTGCTCGGAGAGCCCTGTGTGCACATCTCTTCCCCGTTCCAGGTGCCGTGACATGTTGGGAGCTTGAAGCTGGCCATGGTCGGAGTCTTTGTATCACAGACCTTTGCAAAGACCAAAAGTCAGGGCTTTTTTCTTTTATGGAGTGTCAGTTGTGAAACACTTATCAGGACACCGCTAGGCACACCTCATGACATCGTGGGCCTTCACGGCTGTCTCAGATATTTGGCAATTTTTGCTGCATTAGCTTTTCACTCAAAACCCTTTGAAACATAGGAAGCACTCTTGCAATGTTGGGTTTTAGCGCTGTTGAAATTAGGCATTATTATCAGGGCAAACAGAAGGTATTGCAATATTAACAGCAATGTTTCGGTCTAACACTGAAACTGTCTATGGTGGTAGACTGCTCCAAACCCTTTTCCTAAGTACACCCAGGCCCACAGTGGGAAGAAAAGAAACTAAGAACATTAATAAAGAGAGAAGATACATACTCTTTGGCAGAGATTATTGCCATAGACAGAAATGCTCTTCACCAATGGCTATTTCCACTCAGAGAATCTGTAAACCAGGCATTAGATTCTCAGGGTTCCACCCCTAACTTACCTAAAATCCCCTACAGGGTCCAGATACACTCACTTAGCCCATCTGCATGAGTTGCTGGCATGCTCATATTTCATTTAGTGTTTTGCAGTTGCAGGCAACATAATTTAGGTTGAAAAGAAATTACCGGCTGAATTTTGGATGACTCAGAAAACTGATGGGAAGGTGAGAGACTCTGAGAAGAAGTGGAGGGAGGGCATGAGTGCCAACCAGTGCTTTTCACGGTAGCACACACGACCACGATAGCCAATCAGCCACAGCCACTGTCCCTCCTGTTACTGCACACTCTGCACAGTGTTGCTGAGATTATGGGAGGCACAGGACACCTCCACACAGAGATAGTTTTTCCCAAAGGGAATCGGGATGCATTGCCAAAATATTGAAAGATGGATGCAGCATGGTCAGCCTTTACCTCCCCAATGGTCACTGTAACATTCAATGGAGAAGACCAGGCCCCACTGTATAGTTCACAATGAGTAACTTACAAAATGATTTAAACTTCTGTGATGAAGTTCTGAAAACCTTTGTCATTCCTGAGCCATAATCTTAAGTAGGTGTTTATTTTTATCTTGAAACTAGGAAGTCCAAGACTCATATTTGTATTGATAGAAGCCTATGAGCTTATTCTAGGTCCATTTCTGGTTCCATTTATGTTTTTGTTGTTGTTGTTTTTGCTTTATGCCTACTTCTAATTTCTGTTATGTAGCTATATATTTTATATGTTCCTAAGCTGCCTAGAATCCTTTTTGCAACTAGGGAGTATATAAGTAAATAGATACATGCAATCATTTCTTACGATTTCCCCCTCAATTTTAATATCCTATTGTTCTTATTTAGAAAAATTAGATAGCCAAGTGAAGAGAAATGCTCTCTTAAATTCAAATATAGTACCAGAGTCACCCTGTCTTGAATGATACTTACTCAAAACACAGAGTTGCCTTTTAAATCTCTTTACTTAAATTCACAGGCAGAAGAAAGCAAGACCACAGAAGAGAAATGGTAATTATTTCCCCAGAGAACAATAATTTTGCAATAAATTTTAAAAACAGCACGATTTCGCAAATTAAGCTTAGAGCCAAGGATATTAAATAGAGTTAACTTCGCAGAAATAAATTCGGATGCCACAGGCGTCAGACATTACTTTAAATGCGCTCGTGTTGGGAAAGGAGCTACTGAAGGGGCCCTCAGGCTTTGGTTCAGCATGTCAGGTTTTGTTCTTAAAGGCTGGAGGGGTGAAACCTTTTACCCACCAGGCAGGACATAATGAATAAGTGTCTAGAGGTGCACCTTGTTTTGATGGCACTAGGCTTCTGAGGAAGCAATAGTGATGGCAACATCCCCCTCAGAGGGAGCTCATGCTTCGCAGCCACATTCTGTGCTCTGGCAACCCCACATGGGAACAGCGTCTCTTTAATCTGATACTCGATACTGATATTGTTTGTGTTTAAATGTTCAAAAATAACTTTTTAAAACCACATGCCCTAAGGTTAATAATAAAGGCACATTTTCACCTTTTAGAAGAGTATACAGGAAATCTTGGCCCCTTCTGTACCCTATACTTAGCAACAGTGTCTGAGAGGGCTTGAATTGAGTGATAATTCATTACGAAAACCTCCCCATTTAACCCTCTCCTCAGTGTAGGTGCTCTTAACTTGTTCTGTTGCTGTAAGGTGACCAGATTTTAACATTGGTAAAGCGGGACACCATTGACCGCTTGGCCGCCAAAAACTGTATATCCTCTTCCCATTCTCCCCGTCCCCCCCCCCTCCCCCCCCGTTTCCTAGCTTGTCATGCATTCTTTCCAAAAATTGGGACTTTTTTAAAATGCCATGGGACACGGAACAAGTTGTTAAAAATTGGGACTGTCCCACCAAAGCGGGACGTTTGGTCACCTTATACTTGGGCTTTCTTTTTCTTGGCCCAGTCTCTACTGAAGAGAATCAAAGCATCAATAATATATACATGATATCAGTCATATATATATATATATATACACGCGCGCGCGCACATGCACACACTCGCACATCTCCTATCTATCCATCCATCCTTCTAGTACAGTGGTTCTCAACCTATGGGTCACGACCCCTTTAAGGGTAGAACGACCCTTTCACAGGGGTCGCCTAAACACATCCTGCATATCAGATATTTACATTACAATTCATAACAGTAGCAAAATTACAGTTATGAAGTAGCAACGAAAATAATTTTATGGTTGGGGGTCACCACAACATGAGGAACTATATTAAAGGGTCGCGGCATTAGGAAGGTTGAGAACACTGCTCTAGTAGATACTGGGGTTTTTTCTCTACTTTAATCAATAGAGAAATAGGACACATGGAAAGGCAGAAGTTAGCCCTCTCTTGCTTAAGTGAAGCGTTCCTCCCGAAGTGCTGCCGCTGGCCTACTGTCAGACTGCGCTGCACTCTCTCATTAATAGTAACCGTTCCCCTAAAGTGTCCTACTCTTTGACTCTCTCCGTTTCAAAGAGTGTTTATTTTTATAGTGGCTGCTAGGTCTCTGTCAAAGAATTCGAAGATCTCTGAAGCAGGAATCTGTAAGAAACAGGCTTACCAGTTCCTTGGTCTTTGGAGGTAGTGTGAAGTGGTTTTTGAAAGACCTGGAAAAACTGTGGTCAGAGCCATTATCTAAGTGGAAATATTTTCTACTTTAGAAATAAAGTGCTCTGGAGAACCAACCACACTGGCCCAGCCTCGATGGAAGAGACAGTAATTCTCTGTGGCAGGACCGGGGGTTACTATCAAACCCTATCTAAATGACTACGTGTGGTGTGTGTTGCTAAAGACAACGTATGTTCTGTTTATGTTTCAAATATTTTTGTAGAAGAAAACCCAGACTATATGCGGGCACCCCAATCTAATCAAACTGAGACTTCGTTTCTTCTCAATCTATTTATTGGCTGATTGTCAGGCTAGGTGGCTGCTAGGTGGCAATGGGGAAGGCCCTTACCATTTCGTTTTTGTTTTGTTTCCTGATGAAGTCAAAGGGGTGACTATCTGGCTTAGTAAAGAGAGGTGAACTAGTTATACAAGTGTCTGGTTCCAATGCTTTCTTTGATTGCTGCTGATTAATCAAATCTCTGTAGTCTAACCTTGGCTTCCAAACCCAGACTCACTCCAAACTTGCTTCCATTGTACCACGTGCGGCAGATCTGTGATCTTGCCAAACCACCTGAAAAGAATTATTTTCATGCACACACACACACACACACAATTGTCAGTTCTTTAAAGTTCAGACTGTAAAGGTTTTGAATAATTAAAACCTTTTCTATACCTCGGTAACATTCCCAAAGGTTAAGTACCTTTCTGTTCTTGCATCTCCAGGACAGTTATAGGAAAGCGAATGAGTTTCTGCTCTGAAAAGACACGGAGACCAAGTCGTTTTTTGTGTGCCTGCAAATCCTTTTGGGTCTAAAGAACCAGCAAGATAATAAATTGTTTTGCTAAAAACAGGAAGTTTGGCAAAGACGCAAAAGTACAGCTAAACTTTGGCCAGGCAACCCAAAACATTGTGTTCTTCTTTGAAAGTATTTCCAGCAAGAAAAAAAGTGGAGTGCCTTGAATACACAGCTTAAGAAACAGCGAAGGCATCTGGCAACAGGAGCTGCTGCCAAACTTGTGGTTGCGCTGTGCTTGCTGATGGACAGACGCGCCCGTGTGCAGGGACTTATGTCATGCAGCGTGGAAATCCACGCATAAATAAGACCTCGAGTGTTGTGAAGTCCAAAACCATTTGAGCAAGTAGTCTCCCTTTTCTCTCCCGGTACCCAAACCATAGAAAATAGTAAGTAAAAGAAAAGGAATTACTCGCAGTTTAGATAGGGAAAAGCTGGCTTCAGATTTCTCAGGGAAACCTCTTTCTAGGCAGGAGCATTCAGCAGAGACACATTCTGCAAGTTGTTAGTTGTTGGTTTTTTTTTTCTCCCCTGCTTCCCCCTTCCCCTCTCAGATTTTTCGTACTCACTCTTGCCAGCTTTATTAATATGATTGTGATCATGTGGCATCTGTTTTGGACAGAGCCAAGAGGAGTGTAATTTCCACTTTAGCCCATCAGTCTGGAAAAACTTCAAACTATGGGCCAGAAAAAATAAAGATATTAACGTAAGACGTCTGGAAAGAAGAGCCCTGTGCCTCTGTGGGTTAGAGCTCGGGGACCCTGGGTCATTGCGATTGGAGGGGAATGTGCTGGAGACATGGGCTCCTCGGCCTGCAGGGCCCCATCCAGCTGGCAGGGCAGTGGGGTTTCCTTTGTCCTTCCTCCGCACTGGGGGATTTGGCTCTCGGTTTTGAGTTTAGGATTCGCGGAGAGGAACTTCCAGTTTTAGTTCTTAACACTCACTGGGACTGAGGCAAGGGTCCAGCTCCCTTAGTTTCTTATTTGAGTAGTGGGAGCAGGAGGCAGAGCATCCCGTGAAGGTCAGCACCTCAGGCCAGGGACCTTGGGGACCCCTGTTCCAGGGACACAGGAGCAAGCAGAGAGGAAAATGGCCCTTTCTTTTTTTCCTGTGAGATGGGCTTGTTCTGGACACTCTCCTCTCTCTCTTTGCTAACTGGTTTTCCCTTGGAGGCACCTCTTGATTTGAACTGCAAACTCTTCCCTCTTGGGGGCAGCACTGAGGTGAACCGCAGCCCAGTGTGCCCTGCAGTGGGGATATGGCCTTCTGGCTCCGATGGTCTCCATCTGCTGAGGAGTCAGTCTAATGGTACCTACCTGACAGTCACGTGGAGGAGAATACATAGGAGAATGTAAGCCAGGCATGGGTGGCATTTTGGAGTCACACTGAGATGCATTGATCAACAAATGGTGGCTGCTATGGGCAAGAAGTGGCTTCTTGCAAAATTGTAGGCTATAGCTTCTGGCTCCTTTATAACTAAATAGGTAAGAGAACATACAAACATATGCACTATATGACTCTATATACTATTATCTATAAGCATATATATCCTAACTAATGTATAGATATATACAGTATGTGTATGTATATATATATGTGTGTGTGTGTATACACACATGTGTGTATGTGTATACATATGTATATATATGGTATGTGTATATATATGTGTGTGTATATACATATGTATATATATGGTATGTATATATATATGTGTGTGTGTATGCATATGATATATATATCTTTTAAATGTTTTTTAATTGATTTGAAAAAGAGTGAGAGGAAGGGAGAGGGGGAGAGAGAGAAGCATTGATAAGAAACATCGATCAGCTGCCCCTTGCACCCCCAATCCCCACTGGGGATTGAGCCTACAATCTGGGCATGTACCCCTACTGGAAATCAAATCGGCAACCTCTCAGTGCATGCAATAAAGCACAACCTACTGAGCAACACTAGCCAGGGCATATATGTATATATTGAATAAGGAGAGAGGGAGGAGAACTCTGCTTCTCACCCCTCCACCCCCTTCACCCTGGATTGGTTTTGATCTGCAGCAGGAGGAAGTGAGGCTAGAACACGGAGAAGCTGCCTTTAGGGCCAACCTAGTGACTCTGGGCACAAGAAGACTGTCCGTGAGACTGGAGCAGCAGAGCAGAGGAGAGAGCCCTTCTCACCACTCCAGCATGGAACCTGGCACCACACCTGCCCCTTGAGGACTGCCGGTTTAGGCAGCGTTGGAAGGCAGCACCCCTACCTATACATGACTGTGAAAACTGCAAAGCTCCCTCAGGTGGCTTTGCCAGTGGAGTTCCCAAGAAGAACAGAGCCTGCACAGTAGGAAGTGTACAGAGCAGATTACCCAGATGCCTGCGGTGATGCTCCTGGCAGGTTGGGTCCCAGCACTTGTGAGGGGCCTCTGGCGAGATGGGGATCCCAGAAGCAAGATGTGTTAGGGGGTTGCAGGGACTGGACTTCCTGTTTGAGCATCCAGGAGCTTTTGCCAGTGAGAGGTAGGTCCAACTGCTCGTATGGCTTTAGTTGTGCCCACAGCCTGGTCAAACTGGTGGGTGTGGCTTTCATATATATGGTGCCTCATTCAATGAGGTGAAGAACATGGAGCAGAAAGTAAGAAAAGAGGAGAAATTGAGTAAAGGAAAAAAATAAAGCCATGAAAATCTCAAGTTTCTTAAAACTGAGGCTAGAGCACAGGAGGGTTACTTAGTGTTACAGAATGTGCAGGTGGAAAGGATAATAGTGTCTTCCATTTCAACCACGTCATTTTACAGAGGAAGCACTTGTGGCCAGGGGTCGGGGGGGGGGGGTTGTCACTTCTCCAGATCACACAGCACAGGTGTCTTGGCATTTCACTTAGAGTCCCTCTGCTGCCCTCCTTTGCCTCTCCTGTCAATGCCTTTGAGCCCCCGAGTGCTATTAATGAGGGGACAATGCTTCCCAGTTATTCTCTGTCTTAGCCCATTTGGGCTGCTGTAACAGAAAACCCTAGACTGGTTGGCTTGAATAATATACATTCATTTCTCACAGCTCTGGAGGCTGGAGGTTCAAGATCAAGACGCCAGCATGGGAGTGGTCTCTGTTCCAGGCTGGAGACTGCTCACTTCCCATTGCATCTACATGGCAGAATGAGAGAGAGGAGGCAGGCTCTTGACTCTAGACTCTTCTTGTAAGGCCACTAATCCCATTCAAAAGGTCTCCACCCTTATGACCTCATTTAATCCTAATCATCTGCCAAAGGCCCCACCTCCTAATACCATCACTTTGGGGGTTAGGGTTTCAACATAGGAATTGGGATGGGAGCACACAAACTTTCAGTCCACAGCATGCCCCAAAGAAAGCACATGGGAAAGGGCCTCCACGTTAGGTCCTCTTGCTGGGCCTTAGAGTTCCCTGGGAGCTTTCTATAGTCCTAATGCCCAGGCTGCAGAGAGATGAGATCAGGGTCTCTGAGGATGAGACCCTGGCATCAATCAGTTCTATGCGAAGCTCTCAGGAGATGGCAGGCAGCGGGGAGGACCCCTGGGAGAGGAGTGGAACATCGCCGTGTCAGCATAGGGCCTGGGGCCTGGTTTTCACATGGCATCAGTATTTGTGTCACTTGCACCATTGGGTTTGTCACATGGCGATTACAGTAGGTGAAGTCGGGGAGCAGATTTCTAAAGTTCCTCTCAGTTCTAAAACCCAAGAGTTTAAGTAGAAAGCAACAGACATTGTATTAGAGTAGCTTTAATGAAGCATGCCGCTTCTTTAGCCTACTTCCTACCTCAGGGATTCCCACAACCTCTTCATCACCCTCAAAGAAAAAGAAAGGAAAACGCGTTGCTGGCCTAGAAATCACAGAACAGCCGAACAGCTACCTGGTGTTTTCGATGGTGACTGGGACAGGGGGACTTAATCCCCCTGGGCAGCGCACTCCTTGCTCCCCGACCCCTGCAGAGCCCCGGCACACTCCCCACCATGTCACAAGGCCTACTTTTGGAAACACCAGCGTAATGCTTATGAAGTCACGTCCCATGAGGTTTGGTCTTGGAGAAGTGTTACGGCTGAAAGAACACAGTCCATGCAATCAGAAGTAATTTCCAAATAAATCAAGTCCTCCACTTGCACTTCTCAAATGTCCTATGTGAACGGGAAACAGCACCCCCTCCCCCAACTTCTCACATCCCCCCC